>PVKS010025208.1:0-30122 GCA_004027875.1 Aplodontia rufa
AATCCAACTAAAAATGACCTCGTGTTCCCCTTGTATGGGGACCTACTATCAGTATAAATGATGCAGCAATATCTATGTTCATAGCAGCTCAATTTACAATAGCTAAATTATGGAAACAACCCAGATGTCCCTCACTGGATGAATGGATCCAAAAACTGTGGTACATATATACCATGGAATTTTACACAGCAATTAGAAAAAATTATATTGCAGCCTTTGAAGGTAAATGGATGGCTATGGAAGAAGTTATGATGAGTGAAATCAGCATAACCCAGAGAACCAAGGGTCAAATGTCTTCATTCATCTGTGGAGGCTGGAACTAGACCCTGGCCATTGAGAAAAGAGGTCTATTATCATGTGTTAAATCTGGATAAGGTGTAATTTTATAAAACCTAATACATTTTTAGGGATGTTTTGGGAAGGGGAGGGGAGGAACAAGGGTGGGTAATTGGGGGGCACTCTTGGGGGTAAATATAATCTTACTTCAGAAACTCTCTTTGATTCTCAGTGTGACTAGAAAAAGAAAGCCTCAGTGTATTTGGCAGTGGGAAGAGAACTTCCTTAAATGGAACATAAATGGTTGTGTAGGCAACGTCAACTTTCAGCAACTAATTTAATATTCAAGATACATATTGCATTTAGTTCCTGGTTGAAATAAATTGAAGCTCTGTTTCTGACCTTGGATAAAAGTTGCTAGCTTGGAGACACACCAGCCCTTTGGAATCAGCTATCCTTGTGATGAACAGAGATCTTTGCTAGGATGTTTCTCCAGAAGATTTTCTACTTAGATTTCAATGGGGCTTGAGGACATAGAGTTCTCTCACTCATTGGTAAACATTTTTCCTAGTGCTCCTTGGGACATTGACCTTCTAAAACTCACTATGCTGAAGTGGTGTTTGGCACATGGTGACTGGCAGGAGGGCTGCAAGTAGAATCTTTTCATGAAAAATGATGAAAATATGGAGAGAAGCACCTTTCTGTGAGGTGGATGAACAGCAAAATTTTTGCCTCAATTCATTAGTAGGCAAACAAGGAAATTCAGAGATGTGGAGAGGAGAATTGAATACAATAAAGAAGGAAGAAAAATCAAATAGGGGGTCTAACAGCACCAGTTGCAGGCAACACCACCCAGCATTTGGGCTGAGGAATTGGAAGAGAGGGAGGGAACTTCACACACAAATAGAAGTAAGACAAACTGGCACAGAGATCTCTGATATCAGAAGGTTTAATGTTCCATGAAATAACCCATGGACAGCATCAGTGAACATAACTTAAGATTCCTTACAATGTGTTCATGGAGAGCTGAGGCAATCACCATCTTGAGTAGGCAGGAGGTCCAGGCAGGTGCTCCAAGAGCAGTGAGCTCAGATTGGAGACCACCCCAGTGGCTGCACCATCAGACAGCTCATCACTTCAGGACCCCGGGGTCTGACTGACTGCCCCAGGTGCTGTGTGTGCTTGGTGGAGCATCACTACTACTCCTGCAAATTGGGAACAGAGGCTTCCACTCCTGACTTATGTGCTGTGGTCTGAGCTCACTTTTTGGACCCATATTTGAAACACAAGCAGATCTGAAGAACCTACACAGGCAGGTGGTGGCTGGCATTTTGTCCCTGTGACTCTGGAGCACAAATCCCACCAGGTCATCACAGGCAGACAGAGATCACTTTCAGCCTCATTGACCTAGGAGCAGAAGTGGAACACTGGTACCAATGCTCTCTGCTACTTTCAGGCCCCAGACCTGGGGACAACAGCTGAGTGATTCTTGATGGATCCTTTGGATGCTCTTCCCTGCCTGGCGACCTCAATCATTAGGGAAGACAAAAAAGATGAGCTATACCCTAAAATGAGGTACGGAAAAGAGCTAAGGTAGGCAGAGAGGACAGTAGGCCACACCAAAGGGAGATTTCTGTGTAACAGGAAGACCAAAGTGGAACAGAATACAAAGAACACAGATGCAAGCATGTGCTAAAAAAATCAAAACAAAATAAAAATCTACTGTGTGATATCTGTGATGCCAGTGCAGAGAATCAGAGGCTGAAACTTCTCCAAAAAGGACAAACTGCAATACAGTAGCCTTAACCAGACTGGACCAATGGGTGCAGGAATTGCTGAACCTTAGACACTGATTGCCTTACCCAAGTCTGGGCCAGGTGTTGACTTCCTTGAAATCATACATCCATATGGACCCAGAGAAATCAGCCACTCATGGGAAACCCTCTCCTGGGACCTTTACAATGAAGAAACTCTGATTTCTATTACTTTTAATAAATATTCTTACTTTGCTCTCATTCTTTGGGTACTTGTATCCAAAAGTCATTCATCAAATTTGCAAGGCAAAGAACCAACCCAACACTGAAGTCCATATTGCAAAATGACTCTAGTCCAAATGTGTCAGGAAGCCAGTTTCATATGGGAAAGTTATTGCCTACTGCCTTTCATCACATATGGGTAGAAACAGAAGTGGATCGCAATTGATTCCTTATAAGATTACATATGGGAAACCACTTTAGACCCCATTAAGAGGGATATTTTCTCAACAACAAAAATAGCAAAAGAGCATAAAACATTCTATACAAAAGCTGAGAGACAGTCTAACTGCATACAGGAGTTTGCTTACCATTGCCTACCCAAGCTCTTTTCCAAATCTCCACTCAACCCTCCACATCCTTTCCAACCAGGAGACTCAGTCCTGTGAAAGACATGGGAAACCAGGCACTAAGGAGCAACTCATGGAAAAATTAACAGGACCTGAAGGTCCTCCTAACTGCTCAGACATGTGTAAACCACAATTCATCACATCTGAGAAGGAAAGACACCGCCAGAAGATGACTTCCTGCTCATCCAGGGCACCTATAGTCACCTGGCTGGCTTGCAATTGTTCCAGAGATTCTCTTATATCTTAACACGAAACAAGCCCCAGATGGGACATCTCAAGCAGGCAATTATTATTCCTCTTGACCTTCTCTATTCCCACCTAACACTACACTTTGCTGTATCTACAGATTGTGTTCCCAGTATCTGAGCTCCATCAGCAGGGTGATTGCTGCAAATTCAGCTAGAATGACCATTGGGGCTCTGCTGGAGGCAGTCAGGATAGGAAAACTGACACTAGTACTGGTAAAGGGCTGAGTGCAGTGTGGTCAAGCTTGAGATCTTAGAGGCCTCAGGGAAAGAACCAGCCTCCTGGAGCTCCCCACACCTCCATGTAGTTACCTCCAGTAATCCTGAGAGTTTTTCAGAATGAACAATTGAGAAATCTACTCTCATGTGTACAGCAGGGAGAGAAGAAAGGGAAGCATTAGAATCTGTACAATATCATTCCCCATGACTTCCTCCCTCCTAATTCCCACCCCTTTGTCTCTTTTCTCTACTGATCTGCCTTTGATTTTCATGAGACAGATGCATGCCCAATTTTGCATCTTCAGCAGGGATGTTGATATGTATTTTTTTCCTTGATGTTTACTAATGTGTTTCTCATATAAGCGGAATACTGGCTTTATATAATGAATGTGAAAGTATTCCAATTCTTTACATTTCAGTATATAATTTAAAAAGGATTGGCATTAGCTCTTTAAAATGTAGGTAGAATTCAGCCTACAATGAATCAGGTCTTGAATTTTACTTTGTTGAGAACTTTTTTATTTCTGTCTCTATCTCATTAAAAGTAATTGGTTTATTTGGGTTCTCTCGGTCATCATGATTTACTTTTGGTGCATCATATTTATCTAGAAATGTATCCATTTCACCTAGGCTTTCAAACATTATTGTAGTACATTTTAAAATAATCCCTAATGATCCCCTGGATTTCTGTGATATCTATGATGATTTCTCCTTTTTCATCTATTTTTATTATTATTAATTTTTTCTTCTTCTCTGGATTACTGTGGCTAAGGCCTTATCTGTCTTGGAACATTTTCCAAGTTAAAACTCTCTCATTTATACTTTGAATTTTTTTCTCAATTTCATTGATTTCAGCCTTGATCTTAATGATTTCCTTCCTTCTTCTGGTTTTATAATTGGTTTGAATTTCCTTTTCTCAGTCTTGAGATGCATCATTATATTGTTGACTTGGGATCTTTCTTATTTTCTGATGTAGGCATTTATACCTGCAAACTTTCTGCTTAGAACTGCCTGCATAGTTTGCCACAATTCTGGTATGTTGTATCACTTTTCTCATTAGAGTGCATGAATTTATCAATTTCTCCCTTAATTTCTCTTGAAACCCATTCATCATTCAAGTGTGTATTGTTTAATATCCATGTGTTTACGTAATTTCTGTGGGTGTCTTCTCTCTTAAAAGATGCAAGCAATTTTATCTGCTTTTTAATTTGCTAATTCGTATATTTGGAGAATGTTCTATAAACCCTGAGATAGAGTGTTCAGCTATTGTTTGCTTAAATATTCTACTATTGTTTGTGAAATCAGTTTGATTTTTGATATTTGCTCTGTAAAGAACAGAGAGGCATCTCCTCTCTTGCCCAATGACCTGGTGTCCTTGCTTTGTTCCCAATACCTGCATGTTCCTCCCCTCCCCTGCTTAAAACTTCTCCTGGGCTCCCATCTTACCCAGAATGAAAGCCACAGACTTCAGCAGCCAAGAAGCTCTGCATGATCAACTCCCTCTTCTCTCATGGACCCCATCTTCCCTCTCCTCCACTCTGCTCTGGTTTCATCAGCCTACTTGCTACTGTTCCCAACTCAAGGTCATTGCATGTGCAAATCCTTCTGCTAGGAACACCCTTCCTGCAGATGCTTCCATTATTCCTTCCTCCAGCTCTCGTCTCTAATGTCCTCCCCCATGAGAGAGGGCATTCCTGACCACCACCTCTCAAGAGCCCTTTCTATCTCTCTCCAGCCTTTATTTCACTAATGCCACTTACCAATTTTGATATTTACCCGTACCAGACTATACTCAATGAAACTGTGTAAGTAAGTATTTTTCTTCACTCACTTCTCAACTTGCACCTTATAGAACAGGGTTTGGACATAGAAGATGTTCAAAAAATATTTATGGGAATAAAATGGGAGGAAAAGAGGAAGATAGTTTTTTTTTAAGATCCAGCAGAAACTCTCCACCCTTTATTGCTCTCTGCTTAAACTTCTTGAATTACAACCATAAACAAAACCTTCCCTGCTCATACATCTTCTATACCTCCCTGCTACCTGTTGAGCAAGTCCAAATGATGTAGCCTGGCTTTCACAGTCATACACAGACTGGGATGAATGGAATTGTCTCATCTCCTTCTCCTACATATAACTGACCCCAAGCTGTTTTCCAGGGACTGCATGAAGTTCAGAGCTCCCTCTCAGAGCCCTCTGTATTCCAGGAACCCATGATCCTGAGAAAGTGGTTTTTGAATCCTGACTGCTCCATGGACTGGCTGTGTGACTTCAAAGCAGGCTGATTAACATCCCTGTGCCTTCAGTTCCTCATGTATTAAAGAAAGGAGATGATGGTTATCCTCTTAGGGTTGTGGGGAGGAGTGAAGATAATTTGCCTTTGGAAGCATAGGGCATGGTATCCAGCACAACATGAACCTGCCATGAACTGGGAGGAATTAGGCAATTCTAACATTAGAACAAATTCTACCCTCCTTGATGGCTCAAGCCCACTTCACAGGTGAGACACTGATGCTGGTTCAAGAAGTTTGTCCCAGACAGCACTGCTAAGTAAACTCTCCCTCTGAACCCCAAACATGCATATGAAACAATTTAAAAGAAGTGAGAATGAGTTACTCAAAAACAAGAGGTGCACATAAAACTAGCTGGAAGGGGCACAGTGGGTGTGGGGCACATTAGTATCAGGTGACCACAGCTTTTCCAACCTTAACAGTACAGATTGTGCATCCCTAATCCAAGAATCCAAAATCCAAACATTTCCAATGCCAATTTGATGCCACAAGTGGGAGCTTCCATACCTGACCTCCTGTGACAGCTTATATCAAAATGCAGGTGTACCAGGAATATTTTACAAAGTTGCCTTCAGAGAGTTGGGATAAGTGCAAAAGAAGTGTACAAAAATTGCATTTGTAGATGTACTCCTATCCCTACAAAATCACATTTTGTGTACTCAAATATCACCAAAACTGAAAAACATTCAAACCACTATTTTCCTCAGCATTTCAGAAAAACAAGAGCATCAGCATTCTTGCTGGATATCCCAAAATGATGATGACCTGGGGTCGGGGGTTCATGCAGTGCAGGATGTCCAACAGTATCCCTGGCCTCTTCCTGCTGGATACCAGGGGCACTCTCAGCTGTGACAAATAAAATGTTTCTAGAGAGTGCCCTGGGGTAGGGTGGCCATATGTAGCAACACATACTTACTGCTTTTCTGGAATTCAAATTCAATGGGGTGACTGGTATATTATCTGGCAACCCAAATTTGAGGGAGGGCAAAGCTCTTCTCCTAGTTCATTAAGAATAACAGATTCTAAATCCCCAGATAAAACACCAAGGAGAGAAATAGCAGGATCATATGGTGGGCTCTTCCTTAGTTTTTTGAGGATTCTCCACACTGTTTTCCAGAGGGTCTGTACCAGTCTACCATTGAGAAAGGTGGTCTATTATCATGTGTTAAATCTGGATAAGGTGTAATGTTATACAACCTAATATATTTTTAGAGATGTTATGGGAAGGGGAAGGGGGGATAAGAGTGGGTAATTGGGGGGGATACTTTTGGGGGTAAATCTAATCTTCAGAATCTATATACATTTTATATTATTTTGTTAAAAACTTCTATGATTGTTCAACAAATAAATTTCTCCAAAAAATGTAAAACCATGAAAAAGAATAGCTGAGGTAAATTTATGGCAATGGAAGAAATCATGCTGAGTGAGGAGAGCCTAACCCAGACACTCAAGAGTTGAATGTTTTCCCTCATTTGTGGAGGACAGAACAAACCCCAGGATTGGGTGGAAGATAGTGAAACTCATTTATTAGACCAGCAAAGCCTAATCTTGAGGAACCATAGATTATGTGGGTGGGGAGAGAGAGTGAGGGGAGACGCCTGATGAAATGGAAAGGGAGGGAGGATAGGCAGAGATCTAGGGAGACAATCAACTATGTAGCATATTTTCCCCCAGAGATTACAAAGAATACTTATGCAATCATTCAATTCTGGAAATTCACATCCCAAATATTTATATTGTTTGTAGAGGTAAAATATAGAAGAATCAAGAGACTGAGATAAAGGTGATGTGGTGCAATTTGAGTTTAAGAACAAATGCATATCATATTGTTAATTTATATGCATTCATGATTGTACAATAACTGAACTCATTAATAAATTTTTTAAATAAAAATGATTGTAAGTGTAAAAGAAAAAGAACAACTGGCTTAGAGTAAAATTGCAGAATTCAATGGTATCAGAGTGTTCCTCAAACCTTCCTGGAGGGCTCTACCTCTCCAATCCCATCCCCAAACACACTCCACTCAGCAGCTGTGCACATGCTCTGAAGGTAATGCTTCCTTCTGTAGATGGGAAAACTGAGTCCCAAAGAAGGGCAGGAACTGGGCAAGGTTTTTAAGGAGTTGGTGGAACAGGTAGACCACAACAGAGCCCTGCCCCACAGTTGCCTTGCTGACACTCTCTTGCCTGCAGCTACCCTCCTGAACTGAACCAACCAGCCATTTGCTTACAAAACAACCACCTCGCTGGCCCACATATTCTACAGTCAAGATCCTGTTCTGACAACTCACAAGATACACATATGGTGCAAGGGGGTGCCAGGCAATGAAGTGGGCAACAAGAGGAGGGCAATACACACACACCACATGAAAAATGCACACACACATGAACATACACACACACACACACACACTGCATCAACACATACACACAAACACAAAATAAGAGCCTTACTCATTTACACATACTCAAACATCACACAATACCAAATCATACTCACAAACAGTTACAGAATCATACTCACAAACAGTTGAACACACACAGATACACAGATACATAATACCTAGAAATATACTTGGATATCACCAGACAGATGCGGTTACATTCTCATACACACATATTCAGAACCACTCATTTTTGCCCACACAACTATGTGTTCACACACACACTCACACACATATCTCAATGTTATCCTAGCCCCCACCACTACAAAATCTCCACACCTTTATAGGGACCTGGGAAGTTCTTGACTGTGAATCCAGAGGTATGACTAAGCTCCAGGATGGCCCAAGGGAGACTGAAAGGGAAGACAGATAGCTCAAGCCTGTCTGAAGTCACTCTCCTGTGTGTGGGGAGGTAAGGGTGATTCTGCCAAGAGAGCAGTCCATGGACCCTGACATGTGAACCTCAGGGAAGCGACCCTCTAGCTCCTGGAGGTGGCTACAAAGACTGAGAATGTGTGGGAACAAGCGGGAGTCTTTATGTCCCCAAAATGAAACTCTCCCCTTTGCAAAAGAATCGTCCCCTCCCCCAACAGGACCCAGGGGCTTCTCTATTCCTTTCAGACCCCCCTCACTGAGACCCACACACCTGTTCCTTCACAAAACCAGCTCCCACCCAGACACCTCAAGGTTATGTCCCCACCTGGAGGATCCTCACGCCCCTGCACACAGCATAGACTCCAGCAGCTCCCCATTCCTCAAGCCCCAAACCCCGCAAACTCATGGGCCACATCTCCAGCCCTGAGTAGTTACCTGACCACCCCAGGTGAGCCCACCTCTATTTTGGCCAATTCTCCACCAGGTGTCACCTATCCAGCAGTCTCCATGCCCCCACCCAAGGCAGCTTCATCCTCCCAGAGGGCTGCCCAGCAACTACCTCCTCCTACAGGTTGTACAGAAGCTTCTGCGGGGGCCTCCACCACTGGGGGCCAAGTCTGAACACGGAGTAGACTCCCCCCCCGCCGCCACCACCACGGCCACTCAATCCAGCGCCTTCCTCACCCTCGAGGGCCCAGGGTCCGCTTGGCTCCAGTCTGGTCCCGGCCTGCTTGGGTGGTGGGTTTTGGGCAGAGAGCACCAAATGGTGCCATAGCAACCGTGTTGGCAGCAAAGGCTTCTGGGCTGGGCTCTCTATTGCAGCTGCACAGGGCGGGGCCAGCTCCTGGGCGCTCTATATTATGACATCACATCTCCATGGCCCCGCCCTCGGGAAGACACCTGTCACCAGACCAATAGGGGTAAATGAATGTTGAGCCAAGAAAACAATGGCTCCTGCGTACTCCTCCTGAAATTCCAAAATACTGGCAGTGTCCTCACCTTGCCCAAAGCCGCTGTCCATCCCAAGAAGGGGACATGGAGGAGAAGCATCCTTTATAGAATATCTGTTGGATGCTAGGCACCAATAAGTGTCTGGAGATGGTGGATCTACTGTTGCCAATCCCTGAGCCTGTATTTGTGTTCTTAAGAATGGGACTGCAGCGGTCGGTCACCGATTATGGCGCTCGCCTGGCAAGCGCTAGAGTGCACCGGTTGGAACCCCAGCATCTTGTGCACAGCAAACTGTCAGAGCAACAAAAGCCACGTGAAAAAGTAAATTAAAAAAATGATTTTCTCTGTATCTCTCCCACTGTCCCTCTCTCTTAAAAATAAAAAAGATGGTGTTTATATTCTGATACAAGGTGCTCCGCAGAGGCTCCACTGCTCAGAGAGGAGGGATGAGGCCATGGGACTTTCCAGAGGTACAACTGTTCAAGTAATGGAAACAGTAAGGGGCTGGAGTTCAGGGGTTACAGTGCTTGCCCTGCATGTGTGAGTACATGGATTCAAACCCCAGCACCCATGTACACAACTAAGTGTCAGAGCACCAAAAGCCATGTGAAAAACATTCAATAAAAATGCATTCTCTCTGTCTCTCTATCTCTCACTCACTGTCCTTCTCTCAAAACAACAGCAACAACAACAAAGAAAACAGGAAGTGCAAATCTCTGAGGTATGAGTGTGGCACTGACGGTGACATAGAACCAGGAAAAATTCATTCTGAGGGGCTTGTAGGTGATGGCAGGTATTTATGTAATAGTTCTGGAATGTCCACAAGTAAAAACACTGATTTGTAGGAATTGGGGTGTGTTTGCATATTGAGAAAAAGATTCCTCACCATTTCTTTTTCTGGTGAAAACATTCATGTGACCAAGGTGGATTCTTAGCTAACTGATTGTTTTGATCATTTTGCTTAAAGAATGCTTACATGAGTCTCTCCCAAGTGTGGATTGTGTGAAGATGGAATGTAATACAAACTTCTAATTTGTAAGGTAGTGGCTTCTCAGAAGAGACCAGTTCATCTGAACTAACTAGTTTATGTTGACACTGTGTCAACACAGGGTTCAAGTCTGTAGAGAACAGAATTGTACTCAACAAAATTGAAATATAATCATGAAAAGCATTTTATATCAATATTAATTACCTTCAGGGGTATGCCTGCTCACACTTAATTTCCAAGATGTTTAGTTAAATTTAGGACCTTTAATGTACAGGAAATTAGATTAATTAGTGGATAACACTTGAATACTTGAGTCATTTGTATGCCCCATCGAATATTAACATAGTGATATGGACACTATTCTCATGCTATGAACTCTGTTCCTTGGATTATGCTACACATACATTATTCACTGCATGTAAAGAAGGCATAAAAGCAAAGTGTGCAGTCTTCAGGGCTAGTTTTGTATGCTAAGGCACTGATCTCTGAGTTATCTTGTGCCTGAGAAGTTGGATGTCCTAGTGGAAGAGGAAGATCACAGCTCCACTGGGAGCAGAGATTGCAAAAGACTGAGAGTGTGTGCAAAACCATGAGATGTGTTGTTGTCTGCTAGTGGGAAAAGAGAGTCATTTTGTCTTTAATCAAAAAGTCTGGTGATCCAGAAAGTTAAAGAGGACCTGGAAAGTTGAAAACCTGCATGAGCAGAGACAGTTCAATAGGTTTGCTTAAGAAAGTTTTGTCTTGGGGGTAAACTAATTTTCAGAATCTATGTATACATTATATTATTTCGAGAGAAGCTTGTGTGATTGTTCAACAAATAAATTTTCTGGAAAAAAGAAAGTTTTGTCTTAGTTTATGGTAATTAAAATAATGAGTCTCACAAGAAGAAATAACAGCCATTGTGGTTTTGGCTTTCAAGAATTTAGCTATAATATGAAAAGAAAAGCACTTGTATTCTTCTCTGCTAAAATTTTGCATGCACAGAGGACCATGCCTGGCTCTCTTAAAGTGACAAAGCTGCTGCAGGAGTGCTCGTCTGCTGTGGAGGTGATGAGGAGAAGCCATTTGTCACCCCCACCTAAAGGCACAGAAACCTGAGTCTCCTTGCCAGATGAGCTTCCTGTGTGTATGCTGCTTTCTTACATCTGTGGATAATTAAAGCAAACAAAAATAAAAAGTTCCTGACTTCTAAAAGAGCTGAGATTTCCTAAGGCTTTGCTAACTGCTGCTGTGTTCCAGAGTATGGCTCTGGGGGATTAGCAGGAAGTCAATCTCCAACCTGCAGCCACTCAAACTCCCCAGCTGTGGCACCTCACAAACTACAGACCATGCTTCCTGTCCATTCTTACAGTTTGGGATTTGTCCTCTCATATCACACACAAAAATGGGTGAAAAATGTAAATGAATGAATGAACAGAATTAAGATGTCTTTTAAAAATAAGTGCTTTTAAACCTTACAAAAGAAACATTGCTGGAGACATTCTCATTGCATGTCCCACATTTCATGATGAGCTCACACTGTTGTAGAAGCCACAGGAGAATCATGACCTCAAAGTTTTTCTATCTTCACATCTTGAGTTGCTTTCCAGCAAATGTGTTGTTCACTGAATATGTTTTGAAATTCCATACCTTATAGGAAGGCACCTCCTATTTGCATTCTGCTTTTACCTTAAGGGAAATGCTGACTAAAAGACAGGGTAGAAGGAAAATCTGGACCTGGTACAGAGCGGGTCATCATCAGAACCTCTGCAGAAGGACAGTTCCATGCTCTCTGCCCATTGGTGCCTCATGAGATGGCTTATGGCTGCAGGCTATAAAGCCTGGTGGCATCATGCACACAGCAGTCAGTCAGCATTAGAGGTGAGTCGGATTCCCAGAGTTCAAAACAGCCCAGAGCCAGAGGAGTCTATGTCAGCAGACTACCAAGCCAGTGCCCTCAAAAGCAAGAGTGGTCTTTGTGGGAACCCAGGGAGTTTACCTGTCTGAACCATTGCCACTATAATTGATCCTTCAGGACTATGTAATGTGAACTGTAGGATTAAGGTAAAAGTAAATATCATGGATAGCAATAACCAGCTCTCTTACTCTCAGAGTGGATTTAGAATACAGATAGGGTGTGCTACAAAAAAGTCATTGCACTGATTGGAATTGGACATATGAGTTCTGGTGTTTAGGGTGTTTTGACATATGCCTTTGAAGGTATATGTATATATGTATCACGTACAGAAATAAATGCATGGAACTGCATGACACACAGAAAAAGACATGGAGGTGCACATGTGTGTGCACATTCATGGGTTTTGTGGCTTGGTCCACTTAGAGAGCCTGGAAGGCACTCAGTGACAGAACATGCATGCATTGTGGGATCCTAGATTCCAAATGCCATTCCTCAGCACAAGGAGCAGGGATCCTTTGTAAGCAACAGGTATCACAGATGGGGGCTGGAAAGGACAGAAGAAACTTGGAACAGTATTACAGTTTGGATACTAGGTGTCCTAGAACAGTATTATGATTTGGATGATAGGTGTCCCCCAAGAGCTCATGTATGAAACAATGCAAGAATGCTTAAAGATGAAATGATTTGGTTATGAGAGCCTCAACTCAATCAGTGAAACACTGCCCAAACAGGGATTAACTGAGTGGTAAATGAAGGCAGGTATTGTGTGGATGAAGGAGAAGGGTCACTGGGGTCATGTAAGTGGAGTCTCTTTGCTTCCTGATTGCACTGCTGTTAGCCACATTCCTCCACTAAACTCTTCCATCATGATTTTCTGCCTCACCTACAGCACAGAGGAGTGGAGCCTGCTGTCCATGTACTGAGACCTCTGAAACCATGAGCTCAAATAAACTTTTCCTCCTCTAAACTTTTTTTGTCAAGTCTTTTAGGCTCATCTGCAGAAAAGCTGAATAAAGTAGAAAATGATACTGGCAGTGGTATCATTGATATGAGTCATATGACCATGATACTCAGAAACTTTGAGAACTTTTTGGAAATTGTGGGAGGAATTTTGGAAAGATTAGCCATTTAAACTGGAAAAATCTTAGCTTGGTATAAGTGCAGCTTAACAAGTGATTCTTTTGGGAGCTGAGCAAACCAGAATACTGATACGACTGAGGACAATCAAGACAGGGTTCACAAGTGTTCAGAGGAAAGGAAGGACAATATCTGTAATTTGACTAAAGGCATTCTTGTTATGTCTGGCTAATAAGCTGCCTGCATTTTGCCCATCCTGAAACTTTGTGTAAGGCTGATTTTAAAAGTGATGAATTTCTTAATATGGCAGAAGAAATTTCTAGGCAGCATAGTATTGGCAACTTTTAGCTAAATTTATTGTGATCATTACGAGCAGAAAGCAGAGAAGAATGTTTAAAACCTTGGTCCTGAAAGGTTGTTGCCGTTTATAATGACATTATTACCACTAAAGAAATGTTTTAAGACTTAGCCTATAGACAGTGAGATGGCTTGAAAGCATCTCTGAAATTGGCAAGATCATACCAATCTCAAGCTCAAGAGAGTCAAAATTACTTTGAGAAGAGAGTAATGAGGCATGCACTTTCACAGGGCAGCCTAGGCAGTTGTTTTACCATGCACAGCATGGTAAAGGCCATTGCAGACATGGTCCGTGGAGGACTGGCTACTGCTCTAGAGGCCAAGAGGTCTTGGTGATAATCATGTGTGCTGGTTCTACAGGGTTGAAGGATGTTGGAGTTCTGGGGAGGCTTCCACCAAGTTTTTGACAAAAGGCATGGTTTGCCAATTAAAATGCCCCAGAGGCAGAGTCTCTGCAGGCATTCATGAGAGGTTGACAGGTGAAAATGTGCAGACAAAGCTGAAGTTGCAGTGGAGACCCCTCAGATTAAGAAATGAGTAGTGTACCAAGGAATTTTACACAGCAATTAGAAACAATGATATTGCTGCCTTTGAAGGTAAATGGATGGCTATGGAAGAAATTATGCTGACTGAAATCAGCATAACCCAGAGAACCAAGGGTTAAATGTCTTTACTCATGTGTGGAGGATGGAACTAGACCCTGGCCATTGAGGAAGGTGGTCTATTATCATGTTTATATCCAGATAGGGTGCAATGTAATACAACTTAATACATTTTTACAGATATTTTGGGAAGGGGAGGGGAGGGATAAGGATGGGTAATTGGGGACACTCTTGAGGGTAAATCTAATCTTCAAAATATATATATATATATATATATATATATATATATATATATATATTATATTATTTCATTAAAAGTATGTATGATTCTTCAACAAATAAATTTATTAAGAAAAATGGAATAATATAAAAAAGAAAGAAATGAGTAATGTGGAATATCAGCCCAGTGAAGTTGCAGGGATAAATTAGAGACAAGACAAGAGGAAGGACATGTGGGCTTCAACTAACAAACATACATATTGGAGCTACACAAGCCATTTGGACAGAACATCAGTCATGAGGCCGTGTTCTCCAAATGCTGCATGTGTAAGGGCAGGCCAAGTTAGCCCAACTGAAATTCGATCTTCCTTTGGTCCCATCACTTCTTTCCATGCCTCTGTCTTTGTGAATAGAAATCTTTAATTGCACCTTTATATAATGGATACATGTACCTTGATTTGATCTTTCCAATGGGCACATGCTGAGAGTTTGCATTAGGTTTCAAAAGAGACTGTGGGTTTGTACCTTTGGGCAATCTTGCTGAGACTCCTGGGGACTCATGGGGATTCATGGAATTGGACTAAATGTGCTTCTCATTGTGAGCTGAATATGAGCTTTTTGGGGCCAAGTGGAATGCTATGGATTGAATACTAGATGTTCCCCAAAGAGAAGTTGACTTACGTACAAAAAAGAATTTGGGGTACTTCCAGGCTGTGGCTGACCTAGGGTGCACCTTAACTGTGGCTTGGGGGTGTGAGAGATGACTCTGTGAGGTTTCCTTTCCCTACACCTGCACCAGTTCAGCTGCAGTGTGGGGGAGAAAACCACCAGATGACTGGCCTCTCTCAAATTTATCATACAGATGTCAAAATGTTCCCAGCATTGCTCTGTAGATCAGCATGATTCTCCCTCTACTTCCCTCAAAAGCTCAACTTATTTGAAGCACAAAGAATGCTTTCTCTGGATTCTGTCTTCTAACCAAATCCAGTCACTTCTGATCTCCTAATATTTACTTCTGATCCACTGTATTTGTTTTAGCTTTAATCATCACATTTGTGAACTTCAACACCAAGTGAGCAGTGCTAGTAACACTTTGGCAGCAGGTCCCCACAGCTCCAGTCTCCAGGGCTGGCTGTTAAATGGACCTGATGGCACTAGCAGCCTCATCACCATTCAAGGGCCCCAGCCCCAGACTCTGGCACCAACTTGACTCATTTCAACAATTTCGTATCCCATGATACCCAATGTGTTGCCGTCATCACTTTCTCCCACTGTGGCCCTCCTCTGATCTACATTTCCAGTTATCACTCCAGTCACTTCCTTGTACACTGCTTCCCTGTGTGTTCATTCTCTCTCTCTCCCTCTCTCTCTCTCTCTCTCTTTCTTTCTCTCTCATATTCATTCTCTCCCCTGGCTTTGATCTCTACCTTCTCTAGTAATGCACTGGTCTCAAAAAGCCCATTTGCTCATACAGCTATCTTCTCATTGACTATATATGAAGAACTGGTTTTATTTTAACAGGGAAAATGTCCCCATCTACTTACCTTCTCCAGTTGATTCCTCCTCCCAAACTCTGAGAAAGACAGGTTATACCTAATTTCAAGTAGGCACTTAGTAATTGTTGAAGTGGTGGATGAATAGATGCATGGATGTGGATTTATCCATGGAGGGTGAATTGATGGGTACAAGTAGAGATGGTATATGAATTAGGACTGGATACATGGATGGATGGTTGGTTTGGTAGATGGTTGAGTTGATGTATGGTTGGATGGATGGATGAATGGAGGGAAGGAGGGAGGGCAGGATGACAGATGGACAGCAGTCCTCCACCTCATTATGTATCTTTTCCCCATGTTCTGTTCTGATAGTTAAGGAGCTTAAAGCTCATGTGCTGTATTGAAGAAGAGTGTTGAGCATTTTGTGTTGGGGTGTCATTTCTCCTTGTGGTTCTGTCCAAGATACCTGAGGTCACTGATCCTGTCTGCCTAAGTATGGTAATGCCTGGCACAGCCTTATTCAGGTCTTCTACACTGGGGTGCTGTAGGGGGCAGTGAGCAAGGGCAGTCACATCCCACAGCAGATAGTATTTGGCACAAATAGTTCTGAGGTAAGTAGAAGGAGGGGATCCAAGAGACCAGGTGGCAGAAGCAGCAAATGGGTGGCTGCTGTCACTACAAATGGTTTTGCAGAAGAATTAATGTCATTATTTCTTGCATACATTTTCTTCTTAATGTAAAGCCCATCAGGCTTTCCTTCACATGTCATCATAGGTAATTTTTATCACAGAATAGCCGTAATTGAAAAAAGGCCCTATTTTTGTTGAAGGTTATACACACATACACACACACACACACACACACACACACACAAACACATATATATTTAAATATGTTATATGTTTGTACCATGTTACATATATACATATTAGAAAGAGGGGTCAGTGAGAGAGAGAGAAAGAGAGAGAAGCAATTTTTATTTTTTTTTATGTGACTTCCGTTTCTCTGAGATTTTGCTGTATACATGGTGCTGGGGTTTGAATTCGCATAGCAGTGCATGCCAGGCAGGCACAGTAACTGCTGAGCACCACTCCAGCCCAAATCACATCTTTTTTTTAATAATTGTAAAATTAAAACTAGATCCATCATTCTTTTCTCTCTTTTAGATAAATCCCTGACTTTCCCCAGTCTACTCTTCCATAGCACTTAGGATACAGGTGTTCACTGTGAAAGCTTTGCATGTATTTGGAGAGCACATATCAGAGGGCTCTTTTCTATTTTTTTGAGAGAGAAAGTGAAAGATACAAATAGAGAATTAAGGTTTTCTTCATCTTTATTTTGTTTTTCTGACAGTTGTATGTGGTGTTAGTCCTTGTACATGACAGGAAAGTGCTATAGAACTGAGCCACATCTCCAGCCCTGGCTTTCTGATTTCAGAGATGGTGTTTCTGAACTAAGGCAATAGGGCTGTAAAGGCTATTTTGTTCCTGGCTCTAAAATGAATTTTCTTGATGGCTACATATAAACCCAAGTTTTCAGATTTATGTGTGATTTTTAATACAATATGTTCACATTTATATGTCTGAACTCCTAACTCATGAAAAGATTTAACATTTTAAAATTTAATATCTATTCCCAATGGGATATTTGAACAAGTCTAGCATTGTTATTTAACACACATACAACTTTTGAGGGCAGTGGTCAAAGGTTTCCTTTTTCCAAGATTTCTTCTTGCTTACATTTATCTTTCCCGGAAGTTCAGTATTGGTGTCTTCCTGGTGCTACATCAACACATGCTACAGGGTTGATCAAGGTGACTTATCACATGGTGGGGCTGTGAATGGTGTAATATTATCAATCTCAGTGAGTGTGATTGGGGTGACATTGGCAGCACAGGAAGCAGCATGGGGTGCATGACCACTCCAGTTGGAAAGTCCACAGAGTTTTTCTTCTGACAACTTTAATTCTGCACAAATCAACTCAGGAAGATCCTGAAGATGAGCAATGTGGAACATGTCCACGTATGCATGCATATGTGCACAGGAAGATGTATGTGAGTGTGCTTTTCCTAAGTCCTTGCTGGAAGAAGATAAGATGCACACATATTCTTGTGCATACATGTCATGAGAAAGCCACAATCAATATTTACACATAAACTGTAGTTTTTCTTCCAATAAATGGTCTAGAGTAGCCTCATTCTGTCCCTGGGGATGCAGCCACATGGAAGTGCTGGAGAAAACAAAGCAAAACAAAAACAAACATAAGAAAAAAATTCCTGTCTCATGCACCTGCACCCTGGGCCTGTGAATGGTATTGCAGACTTGACAACAGATCCAACAGCTTCCTAGACAAGGACTCATCCATACACTTGCTACTGGAAAGGGGATGGGGTGTGTCAGGCTGCTGTTTTACAGAGGTGGCTGGATATAAAAGTAGGACATGAGCAAAGGGCAGGGAAAAGCACTGGACTCTAAGCTGAGAGCCTATGAGAGGCTTCCAGAGGGAGCCAGGAAGGCAACAGCTTGGAGTGCTAGTGGTCAGGCCTTAAGTGGTTCCCAAGTTATAAGCCTGAGACCTAAGGAAACAGAGAAACATGGCTTGGTAACAACTTCTGCACAGGGTGTTATCTCTGTGGTAAAGGCTCTTCCCATTAATCTTGTAGTTAGATGAGCAAAGCTCAGAGCTTAACTGTTCCAGAGGAAGTCAGAAACCATAGACAACCTCTGGGCAAGTCAACCTTTTTACAGCTCATGCGGACACCTTAGCAAAGATTTCACTGACAGAGGGCAGTTGAGCTAGTTTGAACTTATAGTGTCACCATAATTAGGGGCAGGATCCTGAAACCCCCTCTCTAGCCTCCATCATAACTCACTAAAAACAATGGAAGAAATCATGCTGAGTGAACTTACTCAATCCCAGAGAGTGAAGGGCTAATTGTATTCGCTCATTTGTGGAGGCTAGAGCTAAACCCAAGTGTGGGTGAAATGGTATCCACATTCATGTATTAGACCCACCAAAGGCACAGCTACACATAATCTAGCAGAACCATAGACATGTAGGTGGGGGAGGGGGAATGTGAGGGGTGGGGTTTGGGAGACGGAGAGGAAATTGGAATCCAGGGAGAGAATCAACAATGTAGCATACTCTTTATCCTCCTGAGAAGTCAAATAATTCTTATGCAATCATTTAATTAACCATTTAATTCTGGAAAATTTACAATCACATGTAAACAGATAAACAGACATATCTTTTATAGGGGCATAATATAGAATAATCAAGAGACTACGGTGTGGGCAATTTGGGGATAATCATAGTTTAAGATCAATATATATCATACTGCTATTTTATATGCATTTGATTGTAAAACAACTCAACTTTTTTTATAAAGAGAGAGGTTCAGTGAGGAGAGAGAGAGGGAGACAGAGAGAATCAATTTTTATTTAGTTTCTCAGGCAGATTTAATTGTTCAGATACTCAGTTTTGTATGTGGTGCTGGGGTTTGAACTCATGTACTCACACATGCCAGCCAAGTGCTGTAACTGCTGAGCCACTGCTCCATCCCCACAACTAAATTTCTTAATTAAAAAAAAAACTGAATGAAAACACTCACAATTGCTGGTAATGGTTAGTGAACAGCTTCAAAGAAAAATAACTTAAACACTGCGTGCAGTCACTTACAATTTCAAGCAGCAAACTTATTTCTCAATGTCCACAGAGTGTTAGGTTCCTCACTGTACGTCTAATGATTACTAGTTAGCTTGGGACCTTGGAAGCAAATGTCAATTAGGAAACATGTGCAGTTTTTAAAGGGCTCTTCCTTGCAGGTGGGATAGGTGAGTGCTATGGCTGTTCCACAGAAGTTTAGCCACTGTTTCCTTATTATTATTCATTCAAAATATTGTTCAACATTAGAGGGAATCATTGTTATATATTCATGCATACATAGATATTGACATAATAATTTAAGGCAGATCCTAGTCCAGTATCTTCCCTACTTCATCCATCTGCGGATCTCATGTGTCCTCCATAATACCCCCATGCTATAATTGAAAAAGAGTATATATATATATATATATATATATATATATATATATATATATATATATAAATTTCTAAGTTTCTCTGCCTGCCTGTGTATAGTTTGGCTTCTTCTCAGAGTCAAGTGTTCCCAGTTGTATTGATAAACCCTCTTATCGCTCCTTCCCCTCCCTGCTTCCCTCCCTTTCCCCCTGACCATCATAGTTATAGTTCTCCCAGACTTTGTGAACTTTGAACTTTGTTGAGTGTATTTCTTAAAGATAGCTGGCTTTCAACCATTCTTAGCTTTTACTCTAGCTTCCACATATGAGAAAATACATTCAGTCCTTAAGTCTCTGTTTGGGAAATTTTACTCCACCACTGTTTTTTTAAAATTATTATTCATTCAACATAGTCTTATATATCAGAGGGAATCCTTGTTACACATTCATGAACATATGGATATTGACAAACTAAGTTAAGGCTGATCCTAGTCCGTGGTCTCTGCCCTTTGATCACTCCCTGTTTCCATGTTTCTCCTTCTTTACCCCAATGTTATTTGGGCTTCTCATGGGAGTTGAGGGTTCCCAGCTGCATTGATAACTCTTCTACTCCCACCCTTCATTTGCAAAAACAACCCTCTTAATCCCTCCCTCCCTTTCCTGCTCCATTCCTTCTCCTACCATCCCAGCATCCTAGTCATGGTTCCCCCTGCTTATGTAAAAATTTACCTATGTCAACGTTACTATTTAGCTTAGCTAACTTTCAATCTCTCTTAAATTGTATGCTAGCTTCCACATATGAGAAATAATATTTGGCCCTTAAGTCTCTGAGTTTGGGATATTTCACTTGGCATAATATTTTCCATCTCTATCTATTTGGCTGTAAATACCATGATATCATTCTCTCTAATAGCAGAGTAGAACTCCATTGTGTGTGTATATATATATGTACATCTCACAGGTTTTTGAATCCACTCATCCAGTGAGCCACATCTGGGTTTGTTCCATAGTTCAGCTATTGTAAATTGAGCTGCTATAAACATTGATGTACAGGGTCTTTGTAGTATGCCAATGTGGGGAGCTCTATTGTCCCCCAGGAGCCGATCAGGAAGAGGGTGAGTGCCGACGGCTGGAACCCGGGTCCCCCCTCTTCCGGGGATCCCTTCCCTCCCAGCTGGGGAAATGAGGCAACCACATGCAGCTGATGGCAGCTCAGAATCCCTTTATTACTAAGGCACACGGGTTTTTATAGAGGAGGAGGGATACAGCCAAGGAATCAATAATCCTTCTAAGGGAGTTGCCAGGTGTTATGTAGATTTCAGTACAGACAAAAGTTAGGAACATTCTGTAGTTGACACATTCTGACCCACCCTGTTTGACCTTTTGTATAACAAAGCACAGCCTGGCAGTCCCTCCTGAAGGAATTTATACAAATAGTAACAAGATCGCTCCAGGGCAGCTGATGAAACAGAGTGGAGGTCAAAGGTCAGACCCCAACATGCCAATTTGTGCACATTTGGGAAAATATTCGAAAGTGGGATAGCTGGGTCATAAGGTGGTCCCAACCCTAGTTTGTTAGGAGTCTCTAACACTATTTTCCAGAGTGGCTGTACAAGCTTGCAGTCCCACCAACAGTGTGATAGTGTTCCTTTCTCCCCACAATGCCTTCAGCATCTGTTATTATTCTCAATCTTGATTTTTGTCACTCTGACAGGAGTGAGATGGAATCTCAGTGAAGTTTTGATATGCATTTCTCTTATCACTAGTGATGTAGAACATTTGCTCATACATTTATGGGCTTTCTGGATTACCTCCATTAAGAAATTTCTATTTAGTTCCCTTACCCATTTACTGATTAGAATATTTGTGATTTTTAGTGTTCATTTTTTGTGTTTCTTTTCTATATTTTGGATATTAGCCAAAGAGGGATCTCTTGAGGGATTTATTTTTGAAGGGAAGATTGTGAGAATTTAAGCAGTGTGGGCAGAGAGAAGGTCTGGAGTAGAAGTAATAGGCATGGAGTGGAGACCTGGACGTAGTTAACCTCAGACTATTTGCCAATGGGGTGGAGAGTGTTTAAGATCTCTGAGAATTTGGGAGTTGAATGTGCCATTTTTTGCCAGTGACTTATTTTCCAGCCTGTTCTGGGTGTTCATTGGATGCTTAACAACATTTTCTTGGAGAAATTTAAGGAAGAATTTAATTGCATATGACCTAATGATTCAGGACCGTTCAAATTGTGATTGGAAAACCCTATTGTCTTGTAAGTCTCATTTCCAAAGCCAAAGCAGTTAAGAAGGCTCCTAGGAGCACTAAAAATGCAGTGGAGATGTCAAATATTTTGAAGAATAACAAGGGATGATGAAAAGGGAGTTGAAGGGGAAATGTTGGAACTGAGAAAAGACAACATACATTCCAAACTGTTTTAAATGTCACTGCATATACTATAGCTATGCATATAAAATGTTCTTCATAGGTATAATAATTATGCCACTGTCTTGAGATTTTTAAGAACCATATAGGACCCAGAAGAAAGGCAAGAGATCAGGGAATGGAAGGAGGGAGTTAGAGGAGTGTGTCGGGGATATTGAACAAATTATCTTGCTGATTTGTGTGCATCTAGGAATGTGTGACATCTATTCCCTTCATTATGTAAAAGTATAATGCACTAATAAATATGTATAAAAATTAAAAATAAATAAAATTTTAAAAAAGGAAAATAAAAAGAAGGAAATGGGGAGAACCCCTGGAGATCTGCAAGGTTTCAACATGTGAATAAAGGTGCTTCAGGACCTTCCTTATAAACCATACCCTAAAATATGTTCCTCTCTCAATGGCTGAAGTTTGATTTGCAAGGAAAAGGGATGCTTGGGTAAAATGAGCAGAAAGGAAAATTGCACTTGACTCCTACAGAGGTGTGTGCTGCTAGGTATTTCACTAGGTACCATACAACCAACCAAACACTGTAGAATGCTGAGGGGGCTGAAGGAAGAAGACTTTGAGTTCCACCAGAGAGTATCCCCAATCAGTACCTCACAGTTGCCTCCTGTCTTTATTCATCTCCTTGCCTCCAATATTAATCAGGATTGGGGAGCCACTGTCTATTGACACCAGATATATGCAAACCAGGATACAAATGTAGTAAATAACCTCTACAGAACCCCCATTGGCTAGACTAATGGGCAGGGGATAAGTAAGTGTAAAATGCCATGAAACCTGCCTCCTGAAACTTATAACTTTCATCCATGCTAATTGCATTTATGTGGCTAATGGGTGCCTCCAATGGCCCTCCAAAAAGACAAAATAGAAAGATGCAGGGTGAAAGAAGCAGCTACCTGGATGTGATTTATCTTTTAGCATTCTGGATGATACTGAGCTGACATTGGTACTGGGTTGTATTCCAGGAAGTTGAAGAACAAACACTGCAGAATACCAATGCAAGCAGAGGAAGCAGTATTTTTAAGAAAGAAAAATGGGACTGGAGTGGTGGATCAGCAATAGTGCACTTGCCTAGCATGTGTGAGGACCCAGATTCAAATCCTAGCATGACATACACAACTAAGTGTCAGAAATAGAAAAATGAAATTAAAAAACCATGAAAATTCTTTTCATAAAAGATTGACTGTTAAAATATACAGGATGAGACTGGAGCAGTGGCTCCACAGTTATGCTGCTTGCCCAGCATGTGAAAGTACATGAGTTCAAACCCCAGCACCCACATACACAACTAAGTGTCAGAGCAATGAAAGGATAGAGGCAGCTTACTGCAGTGGTGCATGTCCTGAATCCCAGTGACTTGGGAAGCTGAGGTGGGGGTTTGGAAGTTCAACATCAGCTTCAGCAACTTATCAAGGTTCTGTCTCAGAATAATAAAGGAGAAACAGTGAAAATAAACAGGCTTCCCCATAGAGAAGAAAGCCATGGGCCCACCCCTTAACATGGGGTCTGTCTTTTTTCCACTCCAAAGGGACCTCACACCCTCACCACTTGCCCATGTCCCTTTCTTGGTACAGTTCAAAGGAGGCACAATGCCAACAAATTAGATCAGTGGGCAGGTGCTCACAAGTTAATGCTTATAATCTTGAGTATAGACCCTCAAAGTATGTCCCTCTTTAACTATGAGTAAGCTGGTTCCCAACCTTGTCTACAAACTAAAAGCATAACACAAAACAGAGTAACACACAAGAAATCTTGCTTTGTTAGCAAATGTCTGTCCTCAAGCCACCCTTATTAGCAAAGAGACACCAAGCTTATATGTCCATCTATTTATTTGGAAGAACTGGCAGTATTTGTTTCCTAAAAAACAGTCATCAACTACTTTCATTCTTATTATAACTTATCAATCTATCTACACTGACTGCCTGACTTTTCCTGCCTGCCTCACCATTACTAATACTACATGAAATAACTGGATAAATTCCTCTGTGGAAATAATGACCCACCTCCAAATTACATAACAACACACAACCAGGATGGTACTGCACAACTGAAGTCCAAGCTACTCAAGAGGATGAAGCAGGAGGATCACAGATTCAAGGATAGCCTTGGCAGCATGGAGAAACTATCTCAAAATAAAATTTTCAAAAGAGCAGAGGATGTAGCTCAATGATAGTGTGCTTTCTTAGCATGCATAAGGCTCTGGGTAGAAGCACAATACCAATACCTCCATACACAAAGTGCTGATAATGCATCACAAATAATTCTACATAATCATTAGATTTATTTGATTAGTTGCTACGAAGCCAATGGTCTTGGTTAAAAACTTTTATTTTTAAGAGAGAAGGACAGTGAGAGAGAGAGAGAGAGAGAGAGAGAATCAATTTTATGTTTCATCTCAAAGCCCTTCAGAAAGAATAACAATCTAACCCCAAAGCCAGCAGAAGGCAGGAAATAATCAAGACCAGAGCTGAAATAAATGAATTTAGAAGAAAAAAAAACAATAATAATAATTGATGAAAAAAGAGCTGGTACTTTGAAAAAATAAATAATATAGACTCCTAGTGGATCTAACCAAAAGAAGGAGATAAATGAAGCAAATCAATAAATTCTCCAATGAAAAGGGAGTGATCACCACTGAACACATGGAAATCCAAAAAATTATAACATCATATTTTGAAAATCTATACTCCTCCAAATTTGATAATTTGGAAGAAATGGATAAATTTCTTGACACATACAACATCCCTAAATTGATTCAGGAGGGTACTGAATTCCTAAATAGCCCAATCACAAGTACTGAAATCCATATTGCAATTTTAAGTCTACCAAGAGGAAAAACCTAGGATCAGATGGCTTCTAGACTGATTTTTACCACACTTTTGAGGAGGAACAAACACCTCTCCTTATTAAGTTATTCCAAGAAATTGAAAAGGAGAGAATGCTCCCATCCAGTTTTATGAAGCCACCATAACTCTGATACCAAAATCTGACAAGGATACATCAAGAAAAGAAAACTACAGGCCAATATCCCTTATGAACTTGGATCCAAAAATACTTAATGAAGCACTAGCAAACCATATTCAAAAACTTATAAAGAAGATAATCCATCATGATCAAGTGGGCTTCATCCCAGGAATGCAGGAGTAGTTCAACAAATGCAAAACAATTAACATAACCCACCACTTAAAGAGAATCAAGGACAAAAAACATATGATCATCTCATTGGATGCAGAAAAGACCTTTGATAAAATTTAGCACCCTTTTATGTTCAAAACTCTAAAGAAAATGGGGTTCAAAGGACCATTTCTGAACTTTGTAAAGGCTATCTATGCTAAAACCTCAGCTAGTATAATACTAAAGTGAGAAAAGCTGAATGCATTTCCAGTAAAATCGGGAACAAGACAAGGCTGTCTGCTCTCACCACTATTATTCAATATTATTCTTGAGACTCTAGCTGGAACTATTAGGCAAGAGAAAGAAATTAAAGCTATAAAAATGGGAAAAGAGGAAGTCAAACTCTGTGTTTTTGCTAATGACATGATTCTGTATCTGGAAGATCCAAAAAAAACTCCATCAGTAAACTGTTTGAACTCATAAATAGGTTTGGCAAAGTAGCAGGATACAAGATCAACAAGCATAATTCAACAGCTGTACTATACAGTAAAAATAATAGGACTGAAGGAGAAGTCAGGAAATTGGTCCCATTCAAAATATCTTCGAAAAATAAAATACTTGGGAATTAATCTTACAAGGGAAATCAAAGAACTTTTCAACAAAAATTATCAGTCATTGAATAATGAAATCCAAGACGACCTAAGTAGATGGAAAGATGTCTCATGCTATTGGTTAGGCAGAACTAATATAATAAAAATGATCATTTTAGCAAAAGCTTTATATATATTTAATGCTATCCCTATAAAGATACCTATGTCGGTCTTTACAGATATAGAAAAAGCAATTCTCAAATTCATTTGGAACAAAAAGAAACCAAAATTTGCCAAAACATGACTAAGCATGAAAGATGAAACAGGTGGTTTTGCCATAGATTTAAAACTATACTATAGAGCCGTAGTAACAAAGACAGCATGTTATTGGTATCAAGATAGGAAGGAAGATCAATGGAACAGAATAGAGGACCTTGAAACAAACCCTCAAATCTTTAAACATCTGATTTCTGACAAAGGGGGACAAAATATAACATGGAGGAGTGACAGCCTCTTCAACAAATGGTGCTGGACAAACTGGACAGCCACTTGCAGAAAGTTCAAATTATACCCATATCTTTCTCCTTGCATGAGAATCAAATTAAAATGGATCAAGGACCTAGGAATTAAACCAGCTACCTTGCAACTGATGGAAGACAAATTAGGTCTAACACTTCAGTATTTGGGAGTAGGCAAAGACTTTCTTAACATGTCTCCAAAAGTGAAGGAAGTAAAGTCAAAAATCAGTGAATGGGATGCCATAAAGTGAAAAAGCTTTTGTACTACCAAGGAAACAATCATAACAGTGAAGAGGTTTCCTATTGAAATGGAGATAATCATGGGCTGTGATTCCTCAACAGGGGTCTCATATCCAAAATCTACAAAATCCTCAAAAATCTCAATTACAAAAACACTAACAGCCCAATTAATAAATGGGCCAAAGAGCTAAATAGAAACTTCTCAACAGAGGACATTGATCAAGCCAATGAATACATGAGAAAGTGCTCTAAATCACTAGTAATCAGAGAAATGCAAATGAAAACCACATTAAGATATCACCTCATGCCAGTCAGAATGGCCAAAATGAAGAAGATAAACAATAATAGATGCTGGAGGGGCTGTGGAGTGAAAGGGACACTAACATACTGTTGGTGGAGCTGCAGACTGGTACAGCCCCTCTGGAAAGCAGTGTGGAGAATCCTCAAAAACTAGAGATGAGCCCACCATAGGACCCTGCTATTCCACTCCTGGGTATCTTTCCAGAGGATTTAGAATCAACACATTATAATGACACAGAAATATCTATGTTCATAGCAGCTCAATTTAGTATTGCTACACTATGGGAACAACCCAGATGTTCCTCAGTCGATCCAAAAACTGTGGTACATATATACCATGGAATTTTACACAGCAATTAGAAACAATGATATTGCAGCCTTTGAAGGTAAATGGCTGGCTATGGAAGAAATTGTGCTTAGTAATATCAGTTTAACCCAGAGAACCAAGGGTCGAATGCCTCCACTCATCTGTGGATGTTGGAACTAGACCCAGGCCATTCAGAAAAGTGGTCTATTATCATGTGTTAAATCCAAATAAGGTGTAATGTTATACAACCTAAAACTTTGTTAGAGATATTTTGGGTAAGGGAAGGGAGGGATATGGATGGGTAATTGGGGTGCACTCCTGGGGGTAAATCTATTATCTAGAAACTATACACATTTTATATTATTTTGTTAAAAACTTACATGGTTGTTTAAAAATAAAAATTAAAAAAAACCTTTTCTTTAAAGAGAGTAGGACAGTGAGTGAGAGAGAGACAGAGAGGACCAATTTTTATTGAGATTTTCACGTGGCTTTCATTGCTGTGACACTTAGTTGTGTAGGTGTGTTGCTGGGGTTTGAACCCTTCTACTTGCACATGCTGAGCAAGCACCATAACCATCAAGAAATCATTCCAGTCCCTTGGCCTAAAACTTTGAGATTAGAGAGAGTACATAGAGGTTTGACAAAATAGAAATTATCCAAGGTAAACTTAGCCTGAGAATATCTCCTCAATCATCTTATTTATCAAATGTTGATAAAAGAGTTTTGGCACTGACTTCCCAGACATGAATTATTCCCCTCCAAAGTGGGAATAGACCAACAAATTGTAGCACATCCATCCTGGGATGGAGAGACATTTGAAACCCAGCTACAACAAAGAAAATATGTGATTTAGGGAGGCTTGATCAAACTGATGCTTTCAGCTGGATGCATGGTGGTCACCTAAAATCCATTCATTTGGGAAGGCAATGAAAGAGGTTTGCAAGTTGAAGGACAACCCAGGATACTTAGTGAGTCCCCGTCTCAAAATAAAAAATGAAAGGGGGACGTGGCTCAGTGATAGTGACAGTGAGATTTACTCCTCAATATAAAGGGAAAAACACAATGCTTACAATGGAATCTCAATCAAAAGGCATGCATGTGAAAGTTGTTAATCAAAATGAAGTGACTCTATCAAACTCTTATTTAATCAGATTTTTTGTTGCTATGACCAAATACAAGACAAAAACAATTTTAGAGGAGAACAAGTTTATTTGTTGCTCATGATTTCAGAAGTCTCAGTCCTTAGATGGGTGATTCCAACTGCCGTGTGCCCGAGATGAAGCAGACCATCATGGAAGGGTGGTGTGTTAATGAAAAGCAGCTGAGAACATGGCACCAGAAAGCAGAGAATTATCTGATCACCGTGAACAAAACTAAACTGAGCAGAGTGTCATACATATGTAATCACAGTGAGTTAGGAAAGTGAGGGAGGAGGATTGGAGTGTGAAACCCTGTCTCAAAATAGAAAATAAAAATTGATGTGATTGTGGATCAATAGCTAAATATCCCTGGGTTCAATCTTTGAGAGAGAGAGAGAGAGAGAAGGGTAGAAAAGAGGGGGAGTGAGAGAGAATTATACTCCCAAAGCACATTGATCAATAGCCCACCTCCTCTGGCCACACCTTTCCTGCTAAAATTGCCACCCAATTAATCCCTAATAAGGGACAAATGCACCAATTAGGTTAAATCCCTCATAATTCATTCATTTTACATCTAAACTTTCTTGTATTTTCTCACACCTGACCGTTTGGTGAACCCTTAAACCATAACACTTACTAAAATAAAACTAATCTGGGAGTTTATGAAATAAGAAATCTCATGCATATGCGTGTAATATCAAAAAGAATTACAAGCAGCCGGATGTGGTGGGTATGGCTGTAATCCCAGCTACTCAGGAGCCTAAGACAGGAGGATTCAAAGCACAAGATCAGTTCCAGCAATTTACACTCTGACTCAAACTAAAACAAAATGGATTGGGATATTGTTCAATGGTAGAGCATCAGTGGGTTTCCATCCTGAGTACTGATAAAAAAAACAAAAAGTCTTAAACAACAACAACAACAACAAAAAACAAGTACACAACCTTGTACAAAGAATATTTCTAGTGACTGAGGTGCAGCTCAATGGTACAGTGCTTGTTTCCCATCTCTTCAGCCATGGAATATTACACAGCAATTAGAAACAATGACCTTGCAGCCTTTGAGGGTAAATGGATGGTTATGGAAGAGATCATGATGAGTAAAATCAGCTTAACCCAGAGATCTAAGTGTCGATTGTCTCCACTCATAGGTGGAGGTGGGGACTAGACCCTGGACAATGAGAAAGTTGGTCTAGTAACATGAGTTAAATCCAGATAAGATGTAATGCTTTACAATCTAATACCTTTTTTTAGAGGTATAAAGGGAAAGGGAAGGGAGAGATAAGGGAGGGTAATTGGGGGGGGGACACTCCTGGGGATAATTGCAATATCCAGAATATTTACACATTTTATACACATTTTATATTATTTTGTTAAAATCTTGTAAGGTTGTTCAAAAAAAATGAAAAAAAAAAAGAATATTTCTAGTGACTGAGGTGCAGCTCAATGGTACAGTGCTTGTTTCCCATCTCTTCAGCCCTGGGTTCAATCCCCAACATGCATAAATAAATAAATAAATGCCAAGCATCTGTCTCTCCAAACTTGAACTGGCATGATTTTATTACTGATTTCTGAATATCATTGGGCTCAAGGATTATAGCTTCATAATAACACATAATCTTGTTCATTTTTCCTTTA
>PVKS010025209.1:0-30166 GCA_004027875.1 Aplodontia rufa
GTGCTCAGCGGTTTCAGCACTTGCCTGGCAAGCACAAGAACCGGGGTTCAAACCCCAGCACCACGTACACAACTAAGTGTTGGAGCAACCAAGGCCATGTGAAAAACTAAATAAAGTTGTTTCTTTCTCTGTCTCTCTCACTGTCCCTCTCTCTTTAAAAAAAAAAAAAAAAAAAAAAGTGATGTGGGGCTTTTGAGATGAGGCCCGATTCTCTACTCCTGCTGGCGAATGGAGTCTGGGCCGCTACAGATTCCAGCAGTCAAAACAGCCCACTTCTAGTGTTTGCAGCCATTCCCAGTTAAAACTGGGAATTTGGGCTGCCTGCAGGTGTCTGCAGCCGTAGGGTTAGCAGCTCTCCAGCTAAAAGCTGGGTGTTGCAGCTCTTGGTGTGGCGGAAATTCATCCCGGGAATTCAACACCGATCTTCTGGGTCCTTGTCTCGCAAATTTGAAGAATAAAATCCACCGACAACCATGGAAGGAGGAGTAAAAGGAGTAGGATTTATTTAGGAAGAAGAGCAGAGACTCTGCAAGGCAGAGGGGTACCTAGAAGCAGGACACCGTCTAATGGAGGTTAGGCCAGGGATTATATAGATTTGGGGTCTGAGCATAATTAACATTCATGCAAAGCAGGCGTTGAGAAATGCATCAACTCCATTGGTTAAAATCTATGTAAAACAGGCACTGAAACTGGTCAAGAGCACCATTGGTTAAAACAGAAGGTGGCAAATACTTCCTAGTACCCACCTGTGACCATCCCCATCTCTTGGTTGGGATAAGGATGAGCCTCAAGGTCTTTTTGCATTTGGAGGCCCTGAGCATGCCCTGTCAATCACTCTCTGCCTTTACCAGCTAGCTCTTGGATGGGGGCCCTCTGTCCTGACTACCTAGCCATTTCCCTGTCTCTCCTAGTCTGTCTCAAAAGGAAGCCATCTTAAGTCAGGGAACCATGAGGCTAGGAGGCCATGGGCTCCCTCGGTACTCCCCTGCCCTGCAGTAAAAAGCATGGGAAGCCATGGGGACCTGAGAGAGGCAAGCCCAGGGACAGCCTGGATCCTCAGGGAGGAAGGTTGGGACCACCCTGCAAGCTGAGGGCGTGGGGCTCCTGGAAAGATCCAAGGGCGTGGAGGTCTGGTCTCCCGGGTGGGAACTGCAGGAATACAGCGCCGTGGGGTCACGAGCGTGCTCCTACTGGCCCTGGAGCGAATGGATGTGGTTGCTACTCAGTGCCCTTCCTCGGGCTCTTCCTCCTCGTGAAGAGTGCAGGAAGTAGATGTACAGAGTATCCCAGGGGTGCGGCCCTAGGGGGCGGGGAGTGAACATGACCCAGGCGTGGCTAAAGACACCTGAGGGGCTTCTCAGCCCCTCTTCTGGAGGGAGGGAGGGCTGGTGCGCTAGGTTGCACCAGGGCCATGGGCTTGGGTTAGGTGGGGGCTACTATTCTCCTTATTCATGAGCTGGGTGTAGGTGGCCATAATGAGATGCTGTTGGTGGGTGGCTAGCGTGGGTGGCTAGCGTGGGTGGTTAGTGTGGGGGGCTAGCATGGGTGATTAGCGTGGGTGATTGGCATGGGTGGTTGGTGTGGATAGTTAGAATTATTGGTTAGCATAGGTGGCTAGCGTGGGTGGTTAGTGTGGGGGGCTAGCATGGGTGATTAGCGTGGGTAATTGGCATGGGTGGTTGGTGTGGATAGTTAGAATTATTGGTTAGCATAGGTGGCTAGTGTGGGTGGTTAGCATGGGTGGTTGGCATGGGCAATTCAAATTCTTGGTTAGCATAGGTGGTTAGTGTGGATGGTTAGCATAGGTGGTTAGTGTGGGTGGTTAGTATAGGTGGTTAGTGTGGGTGGTTTTCTGGGTGGTGAGTATGAGTAGTTAGAGCACCTCACAGTCACTTCGCCATCTCCAGCAACCCTCCCACCAGTGTGGCTGCTATCAAAACAGCAGAAAATAACAGGTGTTGGACATGAGCAGGAGTGGGAGCAGGGGGGACCTGGCAGGGTGACTGTAAAAGGCCTCTGAGCAGCAGTTGACCCAGGGGACTCACCATGGTGTGACGCCGTAGGTACACACTTCCCCGCCCTTGTGTGGTGGGCTAGGGGAGAAACCCATCCTAGGAAGGCTGGTGGATGACTCGGAGCCTCCAAAGGGCACCCAGTGTCCCCCACATTCCACCAAGGGGTCATCACACTCCTCCATAGAATTTTGGGCACATGTCACGTTCCCAAGACCCCACAGACACTCACAAGCTGCTCCAAGGGTCAGGGGAGTGTTTTATGACCTTCTGTGGGTGGCACTGGCCAGAGGGGCAAAGTGACCCAAGCACGCGGCACTGCACAGTACAGGTGTCCGACTCCAGCCAAGCGGATAGCAGCTGCAGCAGCGCAGGCCCAAGACGCAGTGACCTGAGCCCCAGGACGGGCCACTGCGCTCCCACCCCGATCCCAGCAGAAGCCCGGAGCCCAGTCAGGGGGTGCATTTCATCCTCAGCGTCCCGCCCCTCTCCGGCTGGATCTCGCCTTTTCTTGCCTTTCCCTCGCCCACCTGGCAACGCCTGGCAATGCACCTGCCCTGCTCACCATTGCTGTGTGCTGTCCCTCCTGTGCCGCACTAGGGGCGCCCTAGTCTCAGGTGGTGACCCAAGGACCGACCTCCAGCAACCCTCCCACCAGCATGACTGCTATCAAAACAGCAGAAAATGACAGGTGTCGGGCTGGACACGGGGAACTGGGACGTCCAGTTGGTAGGCCTGTTGACCTCAGCTGGGAGTGTGCTGGGGCTGGGCGGGGGACAGCCAGAGTCTGATGGGGACAGAGCTTCCCTTGTGCTAGATGAAGCGTTCTGAAGGTGCTGGTAGCCACAGTCGCATCACCATGTGCCCATGAGTGGCCATGGTGCCACTGAACAATGGTTAAGAGGCAAAGCTTGTGGTCATATAAACACATGTACTTTTAAAAGTCCCTGGAGTTAGAAAAAATTTTTTGTTTGTTGTCCTGGGGATTGAACCCAGGTCTTCACAGCTGATCTATACCCCCAAAATTTTTTACAAAAGGGCACACCCCCTGAGTCAGTGTGACCTGTCCAGCTACAAGCACAGTCAGGCACTGGGGAAGCGCAGGGCAGAGAGCCACGGGGTCTCAACCTGGAAGCTTGACTGGAGACAGCTGCTCCTGCCAGAAGTCCCAAGAAACCAGGGCCACACACACCCCTCAGCTGCGCCACCAGCCCGTGTGGCCTCTGACAGAAGACCCTGGGTGGCTCAGACTCAGCGACTCCGCAGGTGAGCACAGGTGCTGGGCTTTGGTGTGCAGGTCGGGGCAGGTTTACAGGTGCTGGTGACGAGACTGCGGTCTCAGTGCCTGAACGTCATCTCATGCCTCCGTCTCCACTGCTCCCCATTCAGCATCCTGGCTGCTCTCAGCCCACCAGGCAAAGGAGCAGGAGAGCGGAGGGCTCTCCAAGCTACCCCTGCCAGGGGCTGCCCTGGGTTGGCAGGTGTCTGTGGTCACAATCTGCTGGAGGAGGTGAGAGTTGGCAGGAAACGTGAACCCCCAAAAGCAAGATGGGAGTGAGTGGGTTCTCATAATTCCTTTCCTTCCCCATCTCGGGTCTCCTTTCTCTGCAGTGATTCCTGGGGACACCAGCAAATAAACCCTCTACATCTCCCCAACAAGAAGCCAAGGGTATGTGCACGCCGTGGACAAAGGGCACGCGGTGGCCCTCGCATCCCCTCGAGCCTGCAAACTGTGCTCCCCGACATGACAGAGACTCAGGGGAGGTCTGGATGGTGAGTTCTGCAGAGCCTGTCCTCCAAGAGGCCGTGGTGGGAGGACCAGGGGCCTCACAGGCCTCCCCTCCTGCCCCGCTTCAGGCTCCCCCAGCTCCCACGTCCCCACAGACATCCGTGTCCCCAACTTCCCTACCTCAGCCCCTCCCACATCCCTGTACTAAACCCTGTGGGAGAAAGAGGGGAGAGAGAGGGAGGAGAAGGGGAAAGGAAGAGAGAGGAGAGGGGCTGAGAGAGACAGATGGCGGAGGACCGGCCCACCTGGCTGTCACCTGGACTTTCACACACGGAAGTGTCAACAAATTTGAAGGCTGACTGGCCACGTAATGGTTTTAGGAACGGCCAGCTACTGTGGGCTGTTTCACGGCTGCTTATTGCTGCATTTGGGCTGAAGACCCCATGCGATGGCCTCTGGGAATCGCTTAGGGCAGGGGTGGCCCTTGATGATTTCGAGGCTGACCACTGAGTCAGAGGTAAGCCGCACAGAGACGCTGTGGTGCCGGAGGGTGGCACACGGGTGGGTGGCCCCCTAAAGAAGGAGATAGGTATATGGGAAGCTGGCACTGGGGACCTGATGATCACGTGCTCCTGCCTCCTTCTTCTAGGGACTCTATGATGACAGTGCCACCTGGTTAAGCCACAATGATGCGGCCACCTCACAGCTTAACTTCATCACATCCGCACAGCCTCAGTGGCTGCATATTCTCAGGGTCTGTGCACTAGGAGGCTGCTTCTCAGCCCGCTCCTTTCCGCACTTCTGTTTCGTCTGCGCACCAGTTTGCTGTCCTCACTGCACTGGTCCCAGGTGGGAATCCAGAGCTCATTCTGTTGAATCACCTGCTCCCACTCGCCCACAGTGCCTTCCCCAGCACCAACACCGCTGGTCTTCAATAAACATGTGGGAATGAAGATGGGAATGAATGGAGGGCTGGAGTGGAGGCTCAGCAGTTAGAGCACTTGCCCGGCATATGTGCGGACCCGGCTTCAAACCCCAGCACCAGGTACACAACTAAGTGTGTTGAAGAATCAAAGGCCAGATGGAAAAATAAATAAAATTGATTCTCTTTTCTCTCTCTCCCTCTCTCTCTCAAAAAAATGAATGGATAGGTAGGTGGTGGATAGATGGATGGATGGATGGAAGGATGGTTGGGTGGATGGATGGATGGATGGAAGGATGGATAGATGGATAGAAGGATGAGTGGATGGATGGGAGGATAGATGGATGGAAGTGAGGATGGATGGATGAGTGGTTGGATGGATGGGTGGGAGGATGGATGGATGGAAGTGAGGATGGATGGATGAGTGGATGGATGGATGGATGGATGGATGGGTGTGTAGACAGATGGGTGAATGGATGGAAGTACAGGTGTACATATGCATGGATGGATGAGTGGACAGGTGGATGGATGGATGGCTAGATGTGTGAATGAATGTGTAGGTTGGTACAAGGATGTGTGAGTAGACAAATGGCTGCATATGTGGGTGATGGGTGGATGGATGGATGGATAAGTGATAGGTGAGTGGGTGAATGGCTAAATGTATGGATAAATGGGTGGGTGGATGGATGGATGGATGGATGGCTAGATATGTGGGACAGTTGAAAATAAAGGTCCTTTATACTGAGATAACAGGGGCTGGCCATGTAGAGTGTGGGAACAGAATATGAAGGCCAGTAGAGCAGGGGCCATGTCTCAGCTACCATACGGTCTGGTCCTAGGCTGGATGCGTCACAGTTAAGTTGCGAGCTCTGGTGGTGTTGGGTGATCCCATATACAGAGCCCAGAGCACAGTTTCTGAGGTGCACAAAGAGCTCTACTCCTGGAGTCCAAATCCTTCACCACCCCCACGAGGAAACCAAGGTCCAGAGGGTGCATGCACTGCCTAGGGCCACCACTATGGGAGCTGGCCACAGGGACCCTATAAACTGACCAGGGCTCTTTGTCTCATCCCTGTAGCAGCCCAGCATCTGGAGCCAGTCCCTATAGCACCAGCCCACTGCTCCCCACATGGAGACCTGGACAGCCGCTGCGTGTCAGCGTACTCCAGATTTTCTGTTGACATCCTCACCCTAAGCTAGTGGTATCAGAAGCTGGAAGCTTGGGGAGGTGATAAGCCAAAGCGGGTGAGCCCTCACAGATGGGCTTAGTGCCCTTAGCAAAAAGGGACCCCAGAGAGCTCGCGACACTTCACCATCTGTGAACCAGGAATCAAGCCCTCGGCACACACCCAGTGTCTTTTGCTTGGCCTTCCAGCCTCCAGAATGGGGAGGAATAAATTCCTGCTGTTTGTCAGCCTCCAGCCCATGGTATTCCGTTACAAGAGCTGAGATGGACCAGGACAGGGGCACACAGGGCTCTTCAGCCCAGGGAAAGGATGGCGTTCCCATTTATAAGCACCTCTCTCTTGTTTTGAGAGAAACAAATTTCCATACCAAATAAGGCGGTGGACTCCAGGGCCTCTGCCCACTTCACACAATTCCTTTTAAGTGTCCAAAAGCAATTACACTTCGAACTTGCCTGGCTTCGGCCTCCCCCGGCCTCCCCATGTAAACAAGCCGCCCAGCTGGGCCCCAGCTGGCTGCCCTGGGGGAGGTGGACAGGTCACCACCCTGCCTGCCCAGCCCCTCTCTCGGCCTTGGGCGTGGCCTGTGTGTTCCCAGCATCCTAGAGCCCCCTCCTCCCAAAAAGACCCCAGCAGGCCAGCTGGGCCACCATCCAAGTCCTCCTCCGCTTGATCCTGGCACTGGGGCAGGGACAGCAGGCTCCTTCATAGACATGAGGCTGGAGGCCCCCCGCAGGTGCTGGGAAGGTCTCCTTGCAGATTCTCAGGAAGATGCCACGGAGCACCTCCCCGGGCCGGGCACCATCTGCTCCTACTGGGAAAGCATTGAATTCCCTGGGGCGTACGGGCCGGGGCCGTGAGAAAGTTGGCCCAGGGCAGGAGAGTGCTTTCTTGGGTGCTTCTGAGGTCCTCACCACCAGGGCTCATGCCCCGCCTCCTGCACCCAGGCTTGGGCTCCAAGCCCCAGCCACTAACATGTTCCAGGACCCCCTCTCTGGGGGAGGCTGACTCACCCCGCTGAGCAGCACGCACCAGGCTCCGTGGCCCAGGAGGCGGCTGTGATTTTCCACTTGCTCCATCTGATTGGTATTAGGGCTGGGAAAGGGAATTCCTGGTTCCATAAGACCACAGGGGGCCCCAGGCAGATGGGCGGGGGAGTGGATGCCACCCAGGGGTGCTGCAGTCCCTCCAGGAAGCCCTCACCTCTGTGTTTCCCAGCTTCTCCAAGCCAACCCCTGTGTCAGTTGAGGCGTGGAGACAGCAGGGTGGGGACCGCCCGCCCGTCCACCCGCTCTCCAAGCCCCAAAATGTGCACTGGTGGCAGACCAAAGGCACCAGGCCAGTGGACGGCGGAGCTCCCTCTGCAGGACAGGACGGACTTGCAAGGGCTGCAGAAAGCTAGGCAGATTAACAGCTGGACTCCGGCCCCAGTGCTCAGGGCTGGGGCCAACGTGACGTCACCAGTAAAGCGATGAGTCCCCAATGGGGCTCTGGGGGCTCCTGAGCGGGGCATTCCTTCCCGAAGCCTCATCAGGCTCGGCCCCTCCTCCTCCCCCTCCCCTCCCCCTCCTGCCGGGCCTGGAATTGGGTTTGGGGCGGGTTCTGCTTCCAAAGCCATCTCCTCCGGCAGGCGAGGGCTCGTCCTCCACCCCTGCTCGCATTTCCGAGGCTCTGGGCAGCGCTCGGGCTGGCCTGCTGCCCTGGTGGGTCGGCCAGCCGGAGGCTGGAGGCTCAGGAAGAGCCCGCCACAAAGGGAAGCCCTCCACGGACCAGGACTGCGGCAGGTAGCTCCCTGGTGTCCAGGGACCGAGGGAGGTCTGGGGGAAGGGGGGCTCTAGGGTGAAGACCAGGCAGGGAAGAAAAACGGGTTGGCGTCCCTGGTGCAGGGAGGTGGTCACTGTCAGGGCAGGTAGCCCAGAAATGCCACCTCTTCAAGCAGGGAGCCCTGAGACGCCAAGATGCAGCTGTCACCTACAAGAAGACCTCTCCCGCTGCTCAGAAGCTGTGGGGTTCTTAGGGACAGTGAGGAACTTTGAGAGTCCCCCTCCCATGTGGCCCTGCCCCCTCCAGCTGGCTTCCCCTCAGCCTCAAGCCGGCCTCAGCAGCCAGCTCCTGCTTTGTCCTCCTGTGGGTGGGGGCTTCCCTGTCCCTCCCCAAACTTCACAGCCAAGTGTGCTTTCTGGGACCACTGGAAGGGAACACCCAGTGGGCGGCATCCCAAGCGAGGGGAGGGGGCTCTCTGCTCTCCTGCAAGGCTGAACCGGGCTAGGAGCGGCTGCAGGGCCAACTCCAGGGTGCACACCCTGGCACAGGAGGCTGGGCAGCTTTGGTCCCACCTTCTCCCAGAGCCTTGTGCAGAGTTGGCTTCTGTCAAGGACGTTCCTGAGGTGTTCCACCGGGGCTCCGTCCCCCAGATCAGCCCTGGGTCCAGCTGTCAGCTGGAGGCCTGAGTGGGTCCAAGAGTGGGAGACAGGCTCTCTGTGTCAAGGGCAGTGGCAGATAGACCCCTCCAATGACCAGTGCCCTCAGGCAGCCATGGGACTACTAAAGGGTTTGGGTCCAGGTGGGGTGAGGGTGGACCAGGCAGGAGGAAGGAGACAGGTGGCCACACGGTCCTTGTTTCCAGGGCGAGTGGGTGGGGAGCTGGGTTGGTAGCTTTCTGGTCAGCTTTGGTGGAAGCCAGTGCTGCCGCACCCCAGGTCTCACCTGCAGCACACGCACTCACACATCCTTACACATGCCACACACATGTCTTTAATATGGCCCTCTGGGGTCCTCTTGGCTTCTAGATCTCTCTGCGTGTCAGTAAAATCACTTTGCAGATCGCCCTCCGGAGGACAAGGACCAGGATACAGATAGATCAAGTCCACCAGAGCGGTGAGCAGGGAGCCCCCGGGGCATGCCACCTGCGCTGTGGGCAAGCCAGCCCCCTGCCCTGGGGTCCAGTGCAGCCAGAGTGAAAGGCATCCCGTGTCAGGGCATCCCCGGGGGTAGCTCGGCACCCAGACCTAGGCGTGGCAGGCTCTGGAAGGGCCCCAAGAAGAGTGGGAACAAGGGAGGGGGCTGGGGTGCTTACCTGGGCCAGGTATGTCTGGGGGTGCAGGCTGGGTGAAAGTCTGGAAAGGGACCACCCCGTGGGAAGCATGCATCCTGTCCCTGGCCATGGGACAGTGGCCCAACTGGAGTCACATGGTGCCTTGGAGTGGGGGTGTAAAGACACATGGTCCCTAGCACCAACATCCCCAGGCTCTGCAGGTGCCCTGCTCATGCACAGGGTGCTCCCACCCTGGTGCCGGCACAGGCCCCACGATGAGGCCAGGGCACAGGCTGGTGCCATCCGACGGCACGGAGCCTAAGGGCACACTTGGCAGCCTAGGGGCAGGAGGGCAGGGAGACCCGAAGTGGGAGGGGGCCACTAGGCCCTCCACACCCCCTTGTGCAGCTTCTGTCCACTGGGTGGCAGTGTCCCCACCAGATCCTGGAAGCCAAGGGTTAAAGAAGGGGCGGGTCACTCATGCAGACAGACACCCTTGGCAGCCAATGCCTCGCAGGCTGCCACAGCCCAACCCACAGGAGAGGGGAGGAGGTGGGGCTGCAGCCAGCTGGGTGGATACGCAGAGGAAGGAATTTCTGGGGAGTGGAGGCTGGTGTGCTGCCCAGCATCCTCTCCAGGGAGGGGAGGGCTCCAGCACCCTCCAGCTGGGTTGCTCCCCTGCCAAGGCCTTTCTCAGCTCTCAGCCTCAGTTTCCCCACTTCCTCAGTGGGGAGTGACAGGAGCCTGCCTGCAGGGGCAAGATCTGGCTGAGGGACACAGGGTGGGCTGTGGCAGGCCAGGGTGGACCAGTTTCCTGCAGGGCTGCCCCCTCCCCAGCTTGTCACCCCTCCCAGGCCTGTTGATTGTCAGTCCTAGGCTACCCCTCCACCAGGGCCGCAGCAATGGCCTCTTGGCTTTCTCCCTACTCCCCAACAGCCGGTTCTGCTGCAGTCTGTGGGTGCTTAAGAGTATGCCTCTGAGCAGCGACCTCACCCTGGATCCCAGGTCACCTGTCAAAAGGAAACAAGGGCACATGCCCCAGAGATGCTAATGAGACCCACACCACTTTATGGGTGCAGCTGGGCTGGCAGGTGCCCAACCTGCATCAGTTGGTGGTGGTGACAGTGGTGTGCCTTCCAGGCACCTGTAGGGGAAAGAGCAGATGCAAGGTCCAGCCAAAGCTGTTCTCCTCCGGGAAGTCTCCCCTGCCAGAAATGATCTGCCCTGCCTCAGCCCCCTGCCTCTGGTCCACACTGGGCCAGGACGCAAGGCAGGAGCTCAGGAAATTGTGGATCTCTGGCAGTGTGGCCCCGGAAACCTTGCAGACCAAGTGAAGAGAGGGAAACGAGAGGGCTTCTACCCCAGTGAGTGGCAGGGCTTCAAGGGGCCCCAGGGTCTGAGTGAGGGGTCCACGGCAGGAGGGGCTGTGCTCGCAGGGTGAACAGCTCACCTCACCAGGACAGTCCCACAAACCCCACCTTGGTGGGAGCTGGGGAGAGCCACAGGCTGCCTGGGGTCCTGGGCACAGGGGCTGGGAGGTGACGGGCACTTCAGGAGGAGTTGGACACCCCTACCCTCATTTCACCCACTTCTGGCCTCTTGCCAGGCACCAGGTGGGCGTGCAGGCCAGTGAGCTGTGAGCAGGAATCTGGACTCATCCAGGGATGGCTGGGAACTGCTCCTGGGAGGCCCATCCCACCAACAGGAACAAGGCAAGTGTCACCAGGCAGAGGAGGCCCCTGGACTGCCAGAAGGGTGCGGGTGGGAGGGGCAGGGGATCCTTCACTACACAACGCCTCCCAGGCCCTCTCTCCAGCTCTGCACTGTGCTGGTTATGGTACTGGTCCTGGCCACCCAGTCCCTCTATTCCAGTGTCCCCTTCAGTGAGGCAAGCACAGGCAAGGGCAACTGGAAGTCCCTTCTGATGCTGGCCCTTGGTCATCTTTTACCAGTCCTGACATCTTGAAAGGGCTCATCTCATCCCTTCCCTGCAGAGAGGGACAGCCAGCTATTTATGATGCTCAGGCCCTGCCAGGAAGCCCTGGATGCTGGCTCACAGGTGGCCCTGACAGGTGCTCCACAGAGCTGTGCCCACTCTGGGTCACCCCCCCACACCTATAGGCACTAGCCCTGCCTATGACTCGGAGAAGCCTTTCCAGCCTGACCGGCCACCTGCTGCCCTCCCTCTGCCACACACTCTCAGATCGGAAGGACCCCTGGAATTGACCTACTCCAGCATTCTCCACTTGAGGACACTGAGGCTGACCCCAAGGGGTGACTTGCTCCCTGCCCCTGCCCCCTTCCCTCCTGCCCACGACACCCACTGTGTATGATATCCGCCTGGGAGGCAGAGCCTGGACGAGCTGTGGGCGTCTCCTGAAGTCGCCAGAGCAGAGACGGTACTCAGGGAGGGGCAGGCTCTGGAGAGGGTGGTTTAAAAGTTTTCCAAGGCTGCGTGTGGCTGGGAACAGCTCTGCCCAGTGACTCAGCCACCCCCCTCCCCTTTGAGGAGGGGACTGCAGGCTTTTTCCGGCTTGCAAGAGGCAGCAGTGCTCTGACATCACCCTGTCCACCCCCTGTCCCCTGCAGGCAAGGTCCCTTCCAGCAACTGAGCTAGTCTTTCCTGGACTTTACAGACCCCCAGTCGGCCCCTGCTGAGTGCAGCTTCCAAGACAAGTGTTCAAAGTCCCCATTCCCCAGGACGGGGAGGCAGAGAGCAGGCTAAAGAGTTATGTTTGGGGGTCAAAGGAGGCAGAGATGTCGATGCGTTGGGCTGAGCAGGACCCCATGAGGAACTTGCCCTGACCTCCTAGCACCTCCCCACCTCCAATTCCTGTTTGCAGAACCCCTTGAGGGGGTCAGACCAGAGGATTCCCTCAGGGTCCAGCTTCCTGCCAGAGCCCTCTGGAGGGTGGCAGAAAGGGTCCTGCCTTCAGAACTGTCCTCTTTGTTCTGTTGGAGAACCCTAAGCAATGGGAATGGGTCCCAGCCTTAGGGAGAGAGCTGGAATGGATTGGTAATGTCTGTAGGGGGCTTGGTGGTTACGGTGCTTGCCTGGCATGCGCGAGGACACGGGTTCAAACCCCAGCACCATGTACACAGTGGAGGATCAGAGCAACAAAAGCCACATGAAAAAACTAAATAAAATTAATTCTCTCTTTCTCTCTCTCTCTCTCACTGTCCCTCTCTCTTTAAAATAATGATGATGATGATAATGTCTGCAGGGATGTAGGGAGGGGAGTAACTTGCTGGGGCACCTTTGCCACTGGGCATGAGAACAGAATCAGTTCGTTGATGGGTTGTGTTTGGCCGACACAGTGATTTTGAATGTTCACATAGATCAGGACAGTTTGGGTTACAATCTAAAGTTCTGGGGAGGGAAGGGGAAGATCTGCCCTCTGCCAGCAGGTCTCCTGGGCCCTCTCTGGCTTCTGGCTGGAGTAGAGCAGGCTGCCCATCTTGATCAGGATAGGTTTACAACTGTGCCCACCACTACTGATTTCTGGAACCTGGCACAGCCCAGGCCCTGTGCGCAGGACTGGTATTCTGCTGGGCCGTGCTTGAAGCCAAACCAATTTTAAAATGTGAAGTGCTTCTTATAGCTTGATGAACAGCTGCCGCCCAGGCCTCACCCACCCCTATTTTCCCACAATCCAGAGCCCTGAAGTGCGTCCCTGGTCCAGCAGGGGGCGCCACCTCTGATCCACAGTTCTCCCTGGTCCACTGGGGGACAAGGTCCTGCTCCACCTTGGGAGTTCCCCTGAGCCCAGGGGCACTAACCACTGAGCCTCATCCCCAGCCCTTTTTCGTTTTTATTTTGAGACAGGGTCTCTCTAAGTTGCTCAGGGCCTCGCTAAGTTGTTGAGACCGACTTTGAATTTGCGATCCTCTCGCCCCAGCCTCCCAAGCCTCTGGGGTGATAGGCGTGCGCCTCTGTGCCCAGATACTTCTTTTTTTTTTTTTTTACAAGTGATTTTTATTTCCTTAGAAACAAGCATTTTCACATTTTAGTTTTGAAACATTGCAATAAGATCGTAAGAATGGGAAGACGCACAAAGCTGTCTTCACCTCCACTCATTCATTGTCAGCCTTTTGCCCGATGTGCATACCCCAGAATCACTTGAAAATAAAGGGCAGACACCAAGCCCCTTTGCCTTCGAATAGCCGGGCTCCTCTGAGAGCAAGGCTGTTCCCTGCGTGGCCAGAACGCATTTCCACGCTCACAGAGTGCCCCGCTGCGGTCTTATCCACGCTCACTCTGTTCCCCGGTTCTCCCAGCCACGCGGCTCGTGGAGTGTCCACATCCCTGCATAATGGGTCATGGCTCTAGGTTTTCCCATATTCTGCACGGCGGGGACAGTATTGGGCAAGCCTGGAGCCTTCTGGGTGATTGACAGCTGGAGGCTTGCCACTCAGAGCTGGTAGCTCTGGATGCGGGAAGAGTGTGAGCCTGGGGAGGGCTGTCTCCTGCTCCGGTTGCCACCAGTTAACTGCTCCAGAGCCAGGGACCCTACAGACCTAGGGGACCACCAGGGGCAGGGGAGGGAAGCCAACGTTGACAGGTGTCTCCCCTCCACACCTGGACAGATGTGCCTGGGCGTGAGCGAGGCCCCAGAGCTGTACAGCCGAGGCTTCCTGACCATCGAGCAGATCGCCACGCTGCCCCCGCCCGCGGTGGTCAACTACATCTTCCTGCTGCTCTGCCTGTGCGGCCTGGTGGGCAACGGGCTGGTCCTCTGGTTCTTCGGCTTCCCCATCAAGAGGACCCCCTTCTCCATCTACTTCCTACATCTGGCCAGCGCCGACGGCACCTACCTCTTCAGCAAGGCCGTGTTCTCCCTGCTCAATGCGGGGGGCTTTCTGGGCTCCTTCGCAGACTACGTCCGCAACGTGTCCCGGATCGTGGGGCTCTGCACGTTCGTCAGCAGCGTAAGCCTCCTGCCGGCCATCAGCACAGAGCGCTGCGTGTCGGTCATCTTCCCCGCCTGGTACTGGCGCCAGAGGCCCAAGCGCCTGTCGGCCGTGGTGTGCACCCTGCTCTGGCTCCTGTCCCTGCTGATCACGGCCGTTCACAACTACTTCTGTGGGTTCCTGGGCCGCCAGGGCTCCGGGGCAGCCTGCAGGCACATGGATATATCCCTGGGCGTCATCCTGTTCCTGGTCTTCTGTCCGCTCATGGTGCTGCCCTGCCTGGCCCTCACCCTGCACGTGGAATGCCGGGCACGGAGGCGGCAGCGGTCCGCCAAGCTCAACCATGTGGTCCTGGTCATGGTCTCCGTCTTCCTGGTCTCGTCCATCTACTTGGGGATCGACTGGTTCCTCTTCTGGGTCTTCCAGATCCCAGCCCCCTTCCCCGAGTATGTCACCGACCTTTGCATCTGCATCAACAGCAGTGCCAAGCCCATCGTCTACTTCCTGGCGGGGAGGGACAAGTCACAGAGGCTCTGGGAACCTCTCCGGGTGGTCTTTCAGCGTGCCCTGAGGGACGGCGGCGAGCCCGGAGAGGCCTCAGGCAGCACGCCCAACACGGTCACCATGGAGATGCAGTGCCCCTCTGGGAATGCCTCCTGAGGGGCCGGTGCCAGGGGGAGGCCTGGCCAGGAGAGGACCCTGGCCTGCAGAGACCCTTTGCCACCGAACAGGAACAGGCACCTGCCTTGGGGCCTGCGTGGGAGGAGAAAGATCTGGCTCAGCCCCTCCTGCCTCTTCCCTGGGCTGGAGGCCCTGGGGGTGTCCACGAGGCTGAGCAGCCACCAGCAAACAGACGCCATGGCCCAGCACCCCACCCCACCGCAGCCATTATACCAAAGTCACCCCCCTCGCCCCAGGCTGTTCAGCAAAGGAAAGGAGATGGCCACAGCCCTGTCCACCTCCTGCCCTTTAGCCTCATCCCCACCAGCAGTGGACTGTTCTCAAGGCTCCAGCCTCTCGGGGCCAAACGATACGGGGCTCCCCGGGAGAGGCTTCCATCTTGCCTCGTAGCAGTCTTTCTGAAAACCGCATCCCCGTCCCCTCCGTGAGTCATGTGGGAAATATCTGGCCCTGGAGCCACTCAAGACAGAAGAACTGCCTTTTCTAACTGTGCCTGGCCAGCCTCACAAGCTCTCTGTGTCCTCCAGGCCACTGTGGACCATCTGGGCAGCTCCTGGACCAAGTCCCTGGGCTCTAACACCCACCTGAACATGGGCTCCAGCTCTGTCCTGGCCCCTGGGGACTGGCACCGTGGTGCCCACCAACAGGCACAGTGGCCCCTGTAGCCAAAGTGAGTTTTATAAGAAAGAAGTGTTATCAATAAACATTTTATATCTTGCAGCGACGTGGGCTGAATGCCCGCAGTCCTCTCTGTAGTCTGTCTCTGGCCGAGAGGACGGCCAAGGGCAGTGGGAGTGGCCAGCTCCTCCCTGCCGGCTCTCCTGAGCCATCTGCTCTGGCCTCTGACCCTGAGGCCTCATCCTCTAGCTCCCTCTGCCTCCCCCTGTGGCATGCCCACCCCTTTCCCGGTGGGTTGTCCACTTCTCTGCCACAAGGAGTGACGGTCACCGGCTTCTGCAAGTATCTTTTTATATCCACCCAGACCCCCAACCCTGGGAAACCTGAGTTTCCATGTGCTCCTTGCCCAGCCCTGGAATGGCTGACACTGTCCCTCTCCATAAGGGCCATGGTGGCCCCACAGGGGCTCCCTGGAGAAGGTGGAGGCCTCTGTGCCCTGAACCCCCACGCACAGGCTGGCCCCTGTGCCTAGACATACCTCTGTGTTCCTTCAGTTGTCAGAGAGCCCTCCTGGGGCACGACTCTCCCCGCCTCTGCTCAGCCGCACTCAGAGGACTTCCTGGGTACCTGGCATCTAGCCCTGGATTCGCTTTAGGGAAACTCTTGAGGACTTCTTCACCCCAAGGCTTGAGGAGAGAGACCAGCACAGAGTCTGTGATGGGTCAGAAAGCATGGCTGGTGGAGCTGGGCCCTTCCCTGTGATAGCCAGGAGCAGGCAAGGAGGGCATGGCCAGCAGGACTGTGCAGGCACCTGCTTCCCTTAACCTGCTCTGCCTTAACCAGGCGACCTGTTTCCACCTCAGGGGGCATGGTCCCAGCTCAGGGGCGTGGTCCCAGGGCAGGGTGTGCTGCCAGAGCAGGAGCTGCAGCACCAGGCCTTCCGGGCTAAGCCCCTCAAGTCCATGTGCCTGCTGGCCCCACCCCAGCCAATCTGACTTGTCCTTCCTGTCCACTCCTGCCATGGACCCTCTGTGCTCCTCCTTCTAAAGTTCCAGCTGGTCCTCCAGCAAGGCCACTGTGCTATGGGAAGAAGGGACTGTGTGTGGATGAATGGAGGTGTGGTTCCAAGAGCTTCCGGTGAGGAAGGCACCGTGTGGGGATGAGCCCTGCCCCTCCTTCTGTCTCCCCAGTGCCACTCAGAGTCCCAGGGATGGGATCTCTCCAGCCTGGGAGGTGATCACTGAGGACACACAGGAAGGGCAGGAGCGGGACCCCATCCAGAGTCCTGCGAAGCACCCTGGCCGGAAAATCTCAGCTTCCACATGGACAGAAAGACCTCCCAGTCCTGAAGATGGCCTAGGGGCCACCTGAGGTCCTGACTCTGGGGTCAGTGAATTCCAGTTCCTGGGAAGTCATTCCCTTCTCAGGAGCCCAGCCCTCCAGTCCCGAGCCCTCCCTGGCCAAGTCCAGTCTGTCAGAGGCCAGTGAGCGGATGGGCAGTGGGATGTGGCTGGGCCACTGTGAGTGCACACCTGCCCTCCCAGTGCTGATGTGGAGCGTGGGGTGAGCTTCAGGGACAGGCCTGCCCAGGCTCTGGGTTCTTTCATTGCCCAGATCACTAGCCCTGCTAGGGAGACGGCCTTCCCTCCCCTCCACTGCCGCCCAGGGAGGAGTCCCTGTCCCTCTCCAGATCTGCGCTAACGGACAGACATAAGCGGTGGAAGTGCTGCTCCCCTCCGCTTTCCCCTCCCTGGGTACTGAATTATTAAAGTGGCTGGGAGGAGCGGGGCTGCAGGCGCCGGGCTCCAGCTGCCCCCAGCAGCACACAGTGTCCGGGCAGCCCTCTCGAGCTTCCTTCTTCTGGGCGTTTGATAAGAGTAGAACGTTGGGGTCCCTGAGCATTGCAGATTTCTGCCCTGAAACTTTGGTGCCATTGTCAGAGACGGCCATACCACAGCAGCATAGCGCCGCGCCTAAGGAGCTGCGGGGCCGTCCTGGGTACCCCCAAGCCTCGCTCTCTGCCAGCACTGGACAATGAGCGGGGAGAGGCGCCGGGCGGCGCAGCTCTGCACATGCTTCCACCTTCCTGCCACCCGCTATCTCTGCAAAAATAAGCAGGAAAAGACGCAGTCTTACATGGCGCAAAGGGTGGGCGAGGTCAAATCTGAAAAAGGAAGAGCAAGCCTCGGGGAAGCAGAGGGCTGCCACCTAGCAGCCATGGGTCCTGTCTGGGTGTGCCTTGCTGGAGGCCACTGCACAGACCTCACTGGATGCCTGGCACACGCTGGCCACCTGATCAGGCATGGGGGCAGGGCCTCGGTGGGTGCAGGGGAGGAAGCAGGCAGCCACCGAAGGGGGGCACGCCGGTGAACGGTCAGTTCCGAGCACTGGCAATCAGGGCAGCGGTTGCTGTTCACTGGGGACCTACTGTGTGCAGCAGCCCTGGTCTGATCTGAATGAATCGTCACAGCAGGGCCACATGGTACCGACTGCCAGTACCAGTTGTGGAAGCTGGGGGTCGCAAATGGAGTTTCTCATCACGGTGGGTTGCAGCGGGTAGACAGTCAGGCTACAGTCCCACATCACCACCCAGAGGCTCTGCACAGTGTCAGTCCAGTGGTCCTGAAGCTCAGTCCTCGAAGTGATGGGAGTTGGATTCAGAGGGACTCCTGCAGTGGACATGCCTATCACAGCCCGGGGACAACCCAGGCGGGCCTGGTTGGTTTCCACGGTGGACTGAGGCCCAAGGAGGACGTGGCTGCTTCAGGTTGTCAGCGATGGAAGCAGAGTGGGAGTGGGAGGGTGGAGCTCAGAGGCAACAGGCAGCCTGAGCCCCGGTCTCTCCTTCCCTCCCTGTCCCACTAAAGGACACAGGCGCTGGGTGTCCCCATATGCCACCAGCTGTGGTTTTCAGAGGGCTTGGGTTACATGTTTTATGCCAGAATTTTTAACTCAACATCTTGTCACCTCTGCAAGACTTGGTTCAGAATCCTGTGCCAAGAAGAGTGCTTGGGTGGAGGGATGGGTCTAACCTCTCACTGCACAGGAAGAAGCCCAGGTAGAGGAAGCGAGCCCTGGACAGGAGGGTGACGGGGCCAGGAAGCAAGGCAAATGTTGCAGAGACTTCCGAAAGCACAAGCTCACATAGAATGTTCTAAGCCAGCAGGGGCTTGGATGTTAAGAACTGGGAAGCCACGGGGTGCAGTTCATGGAATTAAAACTCACGGAAAATTTTGCTTTAATGAGTCAGACCTCCAGCACAAAGTTTCCTGGCGATTCAAGAGAAGCCTCACCTACACAGGCAGATTTTTAAAAAAATCTTTGTAATTAATTTAATTGAGATTAATTGACACACGTTAGAATACAACCATTTAATATATTAAACACACTGCTCTTAGACCAGCAGATCTATGCCCATCTCAGCAATCAATTAGCCTACAGGATGTTCGTATCCCCGAGAAGAACATTTCCGCCCCACCCCAGCATTCCCTATTGCCACCGGGCAGTCAATCCAGTGCCTGTCCAGCAACCGCCCAAGGCAGCCATTCATCTCTACTTCTCGCTGCTGTTAATTAGCTTCTCAGGCAAATCTGTACCACATATCAGCCAGGAGTCTTGGTGGCAAGTAACAGAAACCCTGGTCTAATCGAGCTTGGGAGAGAGTGGGTGGGTGTGGGTACGTGTGGGAACCTACTGACTCACATACCCAGGAATAGAGAAATCCCTACATTTAAAAAAAAAAAAAAACTCCACTTGGAAAATGAAAGAACAAAAAAAAAGCAGAGTGGATCTTGGTTGTAACACATTCTGTTCTGGACGGATACAGTAAGGATCAGTTGGCAGCCAGATTGCAAGATGGCCCCTGGTGTTCACGCCCTTGTGAAATCCCCTCCCTGGATCCATGGGGGTGCACAGTGACGTGGAATATTACGAAGGTGATTGGGCACGTGAGATTGCAACTTGCACCTTGCTGGCAGACCCTCTCCCTTGGTGGCTTGAGTGCAGCTACCATATTGGAAAGACCCGCATGGCACCAAGACACCCAGTCCAGCAGCCCACAGGGAACTGGATCCTGTCAACAACCACAGGAGCTTCCAAGAAGCTCCCTCCCCAGTGGAGCCCTCAGATCAGACCCCACCAGGGAACCCTTTCTGATGGTGCAGGTTCTAAGGTCAGGGGCCAGCCCTAAGGATGAGTCCTTGTTTCCAGGTTTGGGACATCTCTGACAATGCCACCTTCTTAACCCCTTTATAACTTTTGGCCCCTTTGCTTTCCGTCAGCTTGGGAACTAACAGCGGAAACCTGGCTCTGTCGTTGAATTGGGATCCTTGAATCCAAACCCAGGCCTAAGCACTGTACCTTCTGGTTCAGGTCTTGAAGACAGCTGTGCCCCTGGCCTCAGCCGAACTGACCACCTTGAGAGCTCAGAGCAATGAAAATCAGCAGCCTAGGAGTGAGGAAGCAGAGCTGAGCTGTCCCCTGAGGCATGGGGACACACGGTGTCATTCCCAGGACCCACCCAGATGCACATCAAAATGTGGGTGTTTGCAAAAACGGTGGCTCATCCTACTGAAATGTCCAGCTGTGGGTGGGTCTAGGTGTCCAAGAATCCAGAGGCCTGGATCCAGAGACTCCGTCAATCACCCCCTAATTCCTCAGATGTGAAAGGATCTCTGTGCCAGGCAGCGTTCTGGGCACAGAAGGTTCAGGGCATGGCAGTTCCTGCCTCCATCTGCCTGAGCAGTCTGTCCCAGTCTCTGGGTCTGAGACTTGTGCTCTCAGGCTGGGTGCCAACTCCTAGAAGCAAGGCAGGTGCCGTGATCCCAGGGCAGCAGATCCTGTGGAAGTCCTGGCTGCCACGGCAGGGCCAGGATGACCCAGCTTTCCTGGGGTTGTCCAGCAGGCCAGGGGCCCCAGGGCACCCATGTCGTCTTTCCCCACCGCATTTTCGTTTCGGCTGTTCCCCAACATCTATTCCTCCTTCCTCAGCCAGTAAGAATGGACGCAGTGCTGACTCTTGGCCTCAACGTTGGCGGCTCCACACGCAGGGCCCACGGAACACCTCTCCATGCTTCCTCCCTCACCTGGCAGGAAGGTGGATGTGCCAAGGCAAGGCGGAGGCAAAAGGCGGGGAGCGGCTCCCTCCTGAGTGACCTCTGGTTCTCAGAGAGGGATTGCGAGCCTTCTGGGGGAGGACTTTGGGGCTCAGGGACCTTGGCTCTCCAGTGGCAGAAGTGGGGCAGGGATAAGATCCTGGCCTCTGCATCGGTGCCCCCTTCCTCCCCAGCCCTCAGTAAGTACAGCCTGGGCGAGTCCATTAGCCAGAATGCCTCTGCACACAGGCAGCTAGGGTGGACATAATGGCCTTTCCCAGCCCGCAAGAGCCCCCATTCCCTCCATGGCCCCACCCCAACTCCCTGACGATGAGGTCTGCTAATGCCTTTGGGTCTTCAGGAAGAGAGGCGCAGCCAGGATGGCCAGGAAGGAGTGGTCCTCCCCAGGCCCCCAGCCTCATCCTCCACATCCCCTGGGCAGGAAGAGGGCTCATTAGCACCCACCAGCATGTCTCAGCCCCCCTGCAGCACCCACGTGGGAGGCTCAGCGGGTGGGGCAGGCAGCCTGCCTGCATTTAAACCAGCTCCTGTTCCTGCCTTGCAGAGGGAGATCAGCCAGGTTCATGGGGGCCTGGGGACAGGGCGCTGAAGACAGCCCGGGACCTGGTGGGACAGACGCCAAAGGCTCAGGCCAGAGCTGAGCTGGGCAGGGTCTGCCCGGGGACCTGAGCCAAGGGGAGCTGCCAAGTCCTCCAGGGACCAGAGCCAGCAGGGCTGAAACCCTTCCTCGAGGACCAAGCACCACGTCCAGGGGCAGGTGAGAGGCCTACTTCTTACCGTCTGGGTGGAGGCCGGAGAGTGTGGTGCTTAGGAATGGATACCTTGTCACCGGCTGGGGCAGCCAGGCGTCCTGGGCAGGTGTCTCAGCCTCTCTGTGCCCTCATCTCCTAAGGCAAGCAGGGACAACAGAACCTAGTTCACAGCACCTAACGCCATGGTGAGCACATGACACTGACTTTGGAGCCTGCCACCTTGGAGGTGACAGCAGATCAGGAACTAGGGTGACAAGCAAGGTGCCAGAGGGCACGGGGAGTCCAGGAGCAGCAGTCCAGACACGACAGTTCCATTCGCGTAAAGATCTATTCGTCCCCATAATGGCACTCACTGGCACTCCCTCCGGGAGACCTAGGGCTACCAGGGCTTCCACAGGTGCATGTTTAAAACAAGAGCGGAGTGCTGTCTCGGCTGCGTGCAGGAGAGAGGGACCGCACCGTGGTGGGCGTGGTGTGCAAGGGCACATTTCAGTGCCCCAGAGGAAGAGGCGAGTGAGCAGACAGGAAAACCAGGCCAACGCGACCGAGTCTGCACTGAATTTATTTTTATTTTGTTTTTTTAAGGAGAGAGGGAGAGAGAATCAATTTATTTTTTCACCTGGCCTTTGCTTCGCTGACCCTTAGTTGTGTGCGTGGTGCTGGGGTTTGAACTCGTGCACTCGTGCATGTCAGCCAAGCGCTGTAACCACAGAGCCACAGCTCCAGCCCCTGGAGTCCGTATTTTAAACTCGATCTAAAATAGTAGAGGAGAATTTTTTGTGTATGTTTTATTGGAGGACACTGTGAACCTTAGTGCCTTCACGCACACACACTGAGACCGCAGTAAATCCTAAAATGGGGCTCATTTCATGACCATAAGTGGTAAAAATAGAAAATCCTTTTAAAATCAGAAATATCTTGAACTCAGTGACTGGGGATGCAAACACATCACACAGACGTGCAAGGATCAGACCCCAGGAAAAGGCCACAGGACCCCTCCCGGGCGGGGACGCCAGCTGTGGAACCCGGGGCACTTCCTGGCCTGAGCAGCAGTCACTCCCAGCGCTGCCAGACCCCAGCCGCTCGCTGTTGTTTCTTTGAGCTGAGGACAGCAGCTCACATCCACGGGGTCTCCTCTCAGCTCTGATGGGGACGGAGAGCAAGCCTCAAGCTCGGGGCTGCTCACGGAGCCCCAGATCCAGCCTAGGGGAACCAACAAGGGCTGAGCAGTCTGTGGCCCCCAGGGCTCCACCAGGCACTCAGCAGTTAAACTCATGCTCATGCATGCTGGGCAGGGACCGCCGTGCTGGACCTGTCACCCCACACTCCCTGGCCTCAGGTCCCTGCTGCTCCTGCTGTGCTGGGCTCAGTAGTGACAGGACGTGGTGTGGCCCCCACTCCCCTCCCTGCCAAGCCCAGGGTCAACCTCAGCAGGGCAGTGGGGCACTCAGCAGCTGTGTGGGTCTTCTGTGGCTGCTGTGACAAATGCCCACAAGTCAAGGGGCTGAATCTGAAGGCAGAAGCCCCAGTTCAGGGTGTCAGCAGATCCGGGTGCCCTCCAGAGACTCCACAGGGGGACCCTTCCTGTGTGGCTTGGTGCCACACAGCGCCACCTCCGCCGGTCTTCATGGGACCTCCTCTTCCCCTGTCTCCTCCGTGTGTCCCTTATGAGCATGTCTGTCCTTGAACAGTGAGTGATCCAGGAGGATCTTCCCTTGGGACCCTGAGCTCTTGCATCTTTAAAGACCAGTTTCCAGGTGAGCTCCGGTTAGCGGGATCCAGAGCCGGGTCTTCCAGGGACCTGCAGCAGCTCACCTTGTGCACAGGTTTCTCGCTCCCTCAGCCACCACCAAGCCTGTGTTGCACATTCATGACACGCAGGCAGTGCACCGGGGACCAGCAGGACAGACAGGGCACAGTGCCTGCCCTGGCACGTGCCCAGCTGGCATGCCCGCTGAGCTAATCCCCTCGACAGTGATGAGGGGAAGTTTGGAGGGCCTGGACTGTACCCAGAAAGCTGCCTGGCCCAGGAGCATGCACAGACATTGATTGAGCACCACCGCATGCCAGTCTCTACGGTGGGCAGAGCTGAACACCCCCACCGGCCCTGCCCTGCCGTCTCCACCTCTCCCTCCCTCGGCCCTGCCTGCAGCCCCCGCCACTGCAGAGCGCCAGGCATTTTCCCATTCTGTGGCCTTGCCCTGTATGCACCTGCTGTTTGGTTTTACCAGAAAAGAGTCACAGTGGTGACTTCAGTCAGGAGAAAGGCTATTCTCGCTCTCTCCAGAGCTCCCCAAATCTCCCTTCCCTTCCACCCCAACATCTGGCCTCCCTTCCATGTTCCCTGGCCAGGAGGGTGTGTGGGGAGAGCAGGGCCTTCCTCCCATCTCACCTACCCAACCGCAGCACCTGATGATGCCCAGCTCCCGGGAGGGCCAACCCCTCCCCTGTGCACCAGTCCCTGCTTCTCTGCCCGCACCTGGCCCCACCCCGTCCACACTGCAAGCAGTTCTAGGTCCTCAGCAAAGACCTAGAACCCAGCCCCTGCTTAGCTCATGTTCCTGCTCCCCAGACCGCTCACGCCAAGGCCCCGTGAAACACATGCGTCTTCCCTGAGCCCCACAGCTGGCTCCAGAGAGCCATCAGGGGTGTCTGTCACTGAGGGTCGACCCTGGAGGGTCCACGAGGACCAACTGCCCCATTTGCTCCAGTCCCTGTGTCCATCAGCGCTATGCATGAAAGCCCCTGCTTCGCACGGTGACAGTGTCCAGCAGCTCAGCCTGGAGCTGCCTGCCCTTGGATGTCTCCCCTGCAGATGCTGCTGGCAGGGGGCTGGGAGCAAGTCCCCTCTTCCCAGCATGCCAGCCCAGCCTGGCACAGCCCCTGGGCACAGCTGCGGAGTGTATGTTTGTGGGGGAGCTTCCTAGTGACACTTGGGGACAAGCCCAGGTGCCGCCAGCCGCTCACCCTCTCAGGTATCTCTGCCCTATGCAGGCAGCAGGTTCCGCAAGCTGAAGGGGGTCAGGAGCAGTGCCAGGGGCCCTGTGGGAGGTGCCCCATTTGATCCACACCCCTTCTCGGGGTCCCAGCAGAGCAGGTGCCACCCATCCGACTGCTAGCCCCCACTTTGCAGCTCCTGAGCCCCCTCACCAGAGCCCTGCCTCCTGGGCACCCAACCAGGTGCAACTGCATATTTCCTCCCAGAGGTGGCTTCCGAGAGGCTGGGGCGTGGGCCATGCTGGCTGCTGCCAAAGTGAGCTGTGAGTGCCTGGATGTGTGCATGTGTGCATGGCGTGTGCACAGCGTATAGGTTGCTGCGTGTCTGTGTATGCATGTTGCATGTGCTAAACACACACGTGTATGCATGTGCACTTACATGCATAACTGCCCCTCTGTATGGTTGATTTGGGGCTCTTGGTTTCAGAGGCCTCAGTCCCCAGGCAGCAGGCTCCATTCCTGGGGGTTCGAGGTGAGGTGAACACCATGGGGAGGAGCGTGGAGGAGGGAAGTGGCTCAGGGCGTTGCAGTGAGGAGGCAGAGACTCCACTCGCCAGATATAAAGCATACACCCCAGGGCAGGCCCCCTAGCCCACCTCCTCCAGCACACCCTGCCTGCCTTGGTTACCACCCACCTAATCCCTGTCAGGATTAACTCACTCCTGAGGCTGAGGTCATTTCACTCTGAGCCTTCCTGCGGTGCGCTTTCAGGGGACACCTTGCATTCACACTGAAGAGATGTATAGTGAAAGCACCCACACGTTCCTAGCCTAGAGGACTGGTGTTGAGCAGCTTAGAACTCTTGCAAAGGGGACAGTGGAGGTGAGGCACGGCTGCATTGGTAACTGTAACCCACTGTGCCTACAAAGACGTGCTGGAGAAACACCTGTCATCCCCCTGCCCCACTCAAAGATAGCGCAGTCAGGAAGGGCCCTCTCAGGGAACCTCGGCTGCAGGGCTCCAGGGGCTCAGGGCCCTGCGGAGGGCAGGGGAGGGAGTCACAGGTAGGACTTCATCCTGGAGAGACAGAGGGGCGGGAGGAAGCTGCTGGTCTGCTCGGAGCATCCCTCTGCTGGGATGGCCAGTGCGGCCAGTGTGTGCTAGAAGGCACACTGTGTGGTGGCGCCGGGCCCTAATTTGAGAGCCCCAGATTTGCACCATCCCCAGGTGTAGCCTCTGAATTCAACACACTTGCGTGACATCAAATCCGCAAGCCATGAGGCCCACCATGAGCCTGAACCTGGACCAGTGACCCCTTTAGCTCTCGACAGAGGCAATGGCACAGAGTTGGGTGACACTCGTCCCACCAGGGAGGGCCTGATACCCTGCGGGGACGCTCAGCGCTCGCCAAGCACAAGGGGAATCCCCAGAAAACTTGGTGTCTGCTCAAACAGACTGGAGTTTAAAACAGTACTGAGGATGAAGAGGGACACTACATGAAAGGCAAAAACCACCAGTATGACATGGCAATCGTAGGTTTGTCCACACGCGACAAACTTCCAAACAGGAGAAAGAGAAAAACACCAGACTTCCATTATTACAGACTGATGTCTACAGCAGACAAAAAAATTAGGAAGAAAAGGACTATAAGCACGCTTTTTTTTTTTTTTTAAGAGAGGACAGTGAGAGAGAGAATCAATTTTTATTGAGTTTTTCACATGACTTTCGTTGCTCCGACACTTAGTTGTGTACGTAGGTGCTGGGGTTTGAATCCGTGTGCTTGCACATGCCAGGCAAGAGCTGTAACCGCAGAGCAACTCTCCAGCTCCTTTAAGCACACTTTTAAAAACTTAATCTGATAGGTATATAAAGAAAACGAGAATTTACCATCCACTAGGCTACAAAGTAAATTTCAATAAATAAATATAGATAGATATATTTTTTGCACCAGGGATTGAACTAAGGGGCATTTAATCACTGAACCACAACCCCAGCTCTTTTTTATTTTTTATTTTGAGATGGGGTCTCAACAAATTGCTTAGGGCCTCACTAAGTTGCTGAGGCTGACTTTGAACTTGTGATCCTCCTACCTTAGCCTCCTAAGCTCCGGGGATTACAGGTATGCGCTACCACGCCGGCCAACAGATTTTTTTTTTTCCTAAAGAGGGAGAGACAATGAGAGAGAGTAAGAGAGAATCAGTTTTGTTCAGTTTCTCACGTGGCTTTCCTCGCTCCTACACCTTGTTGTACATGTGGTGCTGGGGGCTGAACCTGCATCCTTGCATATGCCAGGCAAGCACCATAACCACTGAGCCACCACTCCAGCCCCAAATATTTTTTTAAATGACATTATCTGACCTCAGTACAGTAATGTTAGATGCCAACAATAAAGATAGCCAAAATTGTGTGCTTTAAAATCCAGTTCTGTATGTAAATCTATGACATTTGTAAATTTACATTTAAATTTAAATAGTTAAAACAGTTGTACATTTTAAAATATTTACATATGAATAACGATGAAAAAAGACACATCAAGACTCATGAAACATGTACAAAACTATTTAGTGGTGTATTTGTAGCCCTAAACATCTGTTATGAAAAGAAGAAAGTTGGTCTGGGCACAGTGGCACACCCTTGCAATCCCAGCAGCTCGGGAGGCTGAGACAGGAGGATCCCAAATTCAAGGCCAGCCCGGGCAACTTAGTGAGACCCCATCTCAAACAAATAATAAAGTAAAAAGGGCTGGAGATTCAGCTCAGTAGTAGAGCAACAGAGTTCAATCCCTAGGGCCAAAAAAAATTTTTTTATTTTTTTAAGTTTGAAAATTAGTTACCTAAGCACTCATTCCAAGAATAAGAACCACAGGGAAAACAAAAAAAAAAAAAAAAAAAAAAAAAAAAAAAAAAAAAAAAAAAAAAAAAAAAAAAAAAAAAAAAAAAAAAAAAAAAAAAAAAAAAACCGGAACGAGAAAGAAAGAATGAAAATAAATAAATATATAAAAGCACAAATTAAGAAACCGGGAAGTAAAGAAATCTTACACATGCTTAAAAGGAAATAAATCAGCCCCTGGAAATCAAATGTCTGGCAAACCAAGGAAAAAAGGAAAAGAGAGAGGAGACGGGGAGGGAGAGAGGGGCAGAATCCAGAAAGCAAGAAAAATTTTATAGGAAAAAAAATGTCTAACTCAAGAGATTCGAAGGCGGAATCAACCTAAGCCACCACCACGCACGGCGGCTTTGTAGGGCGGCTTTGTAGTCCTGACTTAAAGCCATGAGCAGCCACCTCCGCTCTCATGAAAACTACCGGACAGATGGTGTCACCTTCTGTCAAACCTTCAGAGAAAGATAATCCTTACGTGGTACAAATTGTTCTAGAGGGCAGGATAAAAGGGCAGCCTCTCCAACTCGAGTGTGCAGCCCGTGGAACCTTGCAACTTTGACATTAAAACAGACGAAAATAGTACCGGAGGGGGAAGTTATGCACCAATTTCGTTTACGAGCATGGATAAAAATGCTCTAAAGAAAATCAGAGCAAACTAAGAAAAAACAAAAGCTCCAGGAAACTTAATAGTTTGATCTGGAGAGCTGGACGGGACTGTGACCTCTGAGAGAAGGCAGATGGGAGAGGCCTGTCCTGCAATGCCTCTGGCTTTCTGCCTGGGGACACTTTCTGGATGACACAGGACATGGGAGAAGCCAAGCAAAGCGTGAGTTGAAGATACAGAAATCTACTTTTCCAGCTTGATGGCTGGAATTTGTGAGATGGAGTAGTAGAGGGAAGAGAGTGGGCTACTCAGTGGAAAAACTCCAAAATTCTGCACAGGGGACCCCTGGAGTCTGGCTGAACACGTGATGAAGTGGCTTGAAACTGGACCAAAAAAAAAAAATAGCTGTTAGCTGAACAATTGCCAGAGCTCTCACACAGCCAGGAGAGGTTCAGGTTAAAGTAATCCAGGGTAAAGTGACTCCACCCAGACCCTGGGGCATTCAGCAAGAAGCCCAGAGAAGCCACTCGAGTAGTTACTTTAACCAGCTCTAAAAAAAAACTCAAGCAAGTCTCAAAAGGATCACATTCATGTTAAAAAAAAAAAAAAAAACCCATCCAAACATTGAATAATGTGAAACAATGTGTAGCATCCAATCCAGTGTCACTGGACACCTGATACGCAGGGAAACTAAGAATCACTGTAAATTCAAAGACGCCAAAAAATGAGAGGGACAATGAGATGAGCGGGTAAGGCGCTTCACTTATAAAAATGGCCAAAGATTTAAATGAAAATATGAACACAATGAAGAAAAGAAACAAGACACAGAGAAGAACCAAAGCAACTTTTATCACGGAAAATACTATGTGGAACAACTAGAAAGAAAATTATAAGCCCTCAGATCCAGAAACTTAGTGACCGCTATGAACACGAAGGAGGCCAGTCCAGGTCATAGCAGATCAACTTGTTGGGAACCAGCGATAAAGAGAAGACCTTAAAAACAGCCAGAGAAAAGAGAGGGAGGATGAGTACTTCTCAGGAAGCACGCAAGACAAACACCATGAACTAACATCTTTAAAGTCCTCGAAGGGAAGAAACCTCATCAACCTACAATTCTTTTTTAAGAGGAATCAATTTTATTTAATTTTCCATCTGGCCTTTGCTTCATCAACACTTAGTTGTGTATGTGGTGCTGGGGTTCGAACCTGCGTCCTCCCACATGCCAGGAAAGCACCATTGAGTGCTGAGCTCCTGCTCCAGCCCCTAGAATTCTTTCTTTAGAGGAAATACACTTCAAAAATGAAGGTAACACCAGGCACAGCAGCACATGCCTGTATCTCTGCAACTTGGGAGGCTGAGGCTAGAGGATCAGGCCTCCCTCCCTGCCCTGCTGGTGACATCGAAACATGGAACAGACATGCAGGAAGGAACTGGCAATTTAAGTGAATTAAATGCTCATACGTCCTGTGACCCAGCCATCCTACCCTGGAAAAATTCTCGATCTTGTCCAACAGGACATGCACAAGGTTGCTCGAGGTAGTGTTTTGGGGCTTTGTTTGTTTTTGTTTTTGTTTTTTTCTTTTTCTTTTTTTAAGAGGGAGAGTGGAAGAGAGAGGCAGAGAAAGAATCAACTTCATGTATTTTTCCACCTGGCCTTTGTTTCTCCGGCACTTCGTTGTGTGTGTGGTGCTGGGCTTTGAACCCACGTCCTCACACATGCCAGGCAAATGCTCCAATTGCTGAGCTGCTGCTCCAGCCCTCGCGGCAGTGTTTTTATGATCGTGGGAATCTTGCGGCAAGCTGAGGATTCACAGTGAAGGAAGGGGTAAATAAAGCGGGGTCAGTGTACATCATGAAATGCTGCCCCCAATGATCCTGAGATCGTTGTTGAACAAAAACAAAGCATAAACCCTAAATGGCAGCATTCGTGAGCATTCAGAACACCGATGGACACGTAGATGTCCAAGGCTCTGTGCTAAGCCCATTGAGACAGGCGTGAGTCGGGCAGGAGAGCTGGGACTGGGACAAAGAGGGACGGGAGTGAACGGACGTCCAAATGGACTGACAGTCACGGTGTGCCTCCATGTGGCAAAGGAATGTGCTCCGTCTTTTGCTACTGAGGTCTGATTTGATGAGGGCTGGAGCGGTGGCTCAGTGGTTGGAGCACTTGCCTGCATGCACGAGGACCCGGGTTCAAACCCCAACACCACACACAGACTAAGTGTCAGGGGCACAAAGGCCAGGTGATCAAATAAAACTGATTCTCTCTCAATCCCTCTTTCCCTCTCTTTCTTTAAATTTTTTTTTTTAATTTTTGAAAGAAAAGGCACTTCATGAAAGTCCACACCCCTTCATGGTTTAAAAAATAATTCAACATGGAACGAAAGAGACCTTGACCTGAGCAGGGCCTCCATAGCATCTTGGGGTCCACCGCAACGGACCAGATGGCCAATTCAGACTGAGCAAGAACCCCAGGGCAGGGGCCCCGGGTGGCTATAAGCAGAGCGTGGGGTGGAGCCCTGGGGAGGAAGCTGGGGCGGGGGCTGCAGGATCCTGGGGTTGGAGCCCTGAGGAGGAAGCTGGGGCAGGGCTCCAGGATCCTGGGGTTGGAGCCCTGGGGAAGGAGCTGGGGCAGGGGCTCCAGGATCCTGGGGTTGGAGCCCTGGGGAGGAAGCTGGGGCAGGGCTGCAGGATGCTGGGGTTGGAGCCCTGGGGAAGGAGCTGGGGCAGGGGCTCCAGGAGCCTGGGGTTGGAGCCCTGGGGAGGAAGCTGGGGCAGGGCTGCAGGAT
>PVKS010025210.1:0-14985 GCA_004027875.1 Aplodontia rufa
TATAGGATTAACATTTATAGGACCTAAAATAACTAGAAAATGTTTGGTAAGGTTACAATACCTTTAAGGCTTCCCTTATCTAGTGAGGTAAAGGTTTGCAGAAACTTCTAAAGGAATTTAGGGAGATGAAATTTGGTGAAGTGTTTGGTTTCTGTCCTTTGTAAAAGCAGGTTTAAAGAATATGGTCTTTATGGTGGGGAGGTCACGAGGACATGAATTGTACTAATGGTTGATGCTTTAAGTTTACTGGGAAACTAAAAAGAAAATTGTATAATGAAGCTGATAATGAAAGGCTTATTTATACACCTGTATAAAAAATGTTCAACAATAAAGAACAGACGGCATTTTGCTCAAGCAGGGAACTGTGTCTGCTTGCAACTTGTCCCGGAGGTTCCAGCCGTTCCTCCGTGTCATCCTACTCCACTCCACCTTCGGGAACCCGAGTTCAGCTGGGGCTGGCCCCCGGCAGGTTTTAGGAGAGGCTGATACACTAGCGGAGTCCTGAAAGACAAGAAGGGCGGGACTAGTAGTCCCAGCAGCCGGGAAGGTCCTGATCACCGGTAGGAACTTGAGAAAGTTAAAGTTCCCACAACAGAGTCCATCTGGGGAAGGTGGGCAGAACCAGCTGAGTGGAGCCTTAGAAACCAACAGAGAGAGTTTAGATGTTCTTAATGGGGAATGGGAAAACAGCCAGCACAGGATTTTAAAGAGAATAGTTACAGAGACTGATGTGCCCGCAACTGTGCTGCTGGGGACTGAACCCAGGACCTGGCACATGCTAGGCAAACACTCTACCACTGCCCTACACCCCCAGCCCTCATTCTGCCTGATCTGTGAGAACACATTTCCTTGAGGAAAGAGAGGAAGCTGCAGACAGGCTAGAGTGGACTGCTGCCCCTCACCTCAAGTGAGAAGATGCAGTGGCTGAAGCCAGCGCAGCAGTAACACGGACATGCCAAAGAGATGTATTTTGGAGTAAAATTAATAAGATTTACTGAAAGGTTTTTATTGTTGTTGTTTTTTATTTTGTTTTGTTTTGTACCAGGGTTTGAAACCAGTGGTGCTTAACCACTGAGCCACATCCACGGACCTTTTTATTTATTTATTTACTTTTGATACAGGGTCTCCCTAAGCTGCATAGGGCCTTGCTAAGTTGCTGAGGCTGGCTTTGAACTTGCGATCCTCCTGCCTTAGCCTAAGAGCCACTGGGATTGCAGGTGTGCACTGGTAGGTAGAACTTGACCTAGGCAACGCCATTTTGAATCTTATCCTCCATCTTAGAACAAGACCCACCTGTCCCTAAACCCCAGACCCACCTACAATATTCCACCATCAGGCAAAGAAACCCGAAATACTCCATCTTGAGAAAGGATCTTCCCTGACAACTCCCTCCCACACTGAAATCCTCTTTTCCTTAGTGCTCTCTATCTACCCTGGTCTGCAGGCAGCAGAGGGGTCCCAAGCTCCACTGGGCCCCCACAGGTTTCTCCTGCCGCCACTCTCCTCTCTTCTTTTCTCGGCTCGCTTCTCCCTTACATGCACCACTGCTCCTGGCAGACTTAGTGAATGTTTTGAAATAATATACGAGAATAAATCAGATCAATGGTGAATGATTGGGTGTGGGGAGTTTGGGAGAGTGAAGGACAATGCCCATGTTTTTTGAGAGACCAGATGAAGGGTAGTGTCACAAATTCCCTGGAGGGACTGGGGTGTAGGAGGACTCCTTGCAGAGCAAGGGCTGAGCCCTGACACATGTGGAAACGCCCAGTTGGACTTCCCTACTGCAGGGTGCCTTGATTTAATGGGCCAGGTGAGGCGATGAAACACTGTCTCTGGTCATCGTTTAACATTTGGCACGAGAAGAGCATCATTCCTTTCCTGTATGTTGGCATGCAGAATCTTTCCTGGTGGCTCAGAGCAACGAAAGCCACATGAAAAACTAAATAAAAAAATTTTTTTTTTCTTATCTCTCTCTCACTGTTCCTTTCTCTTTAAAAAAAAATAAAATAAAAAGCTAAGGGCTGGGGATGAACTCAGTGAACTCAGTGTTGGAGCTTTTTCTTAGCTCACCCAAGGCCCTAGGTTCAATTCCATTATGGGGGGCAGGGAGGATAAGATAAAAGAATTTAAAAATGAGTCCAAACTAAGAGCAAGGGCCTTGGTGGCGTCAGACAGACCTGGGTCAAAGTCCTGGTGACTTGCTGGCTTCAAAGAGTTCTTTAATCTCTCTGAGTGTCTCCAGTTCCTTCTGGGTAAAATAAGAATGATTAAATGCCCATCTCTGGGGCCCTGGAGGCTTCCGTGAGGCATATGAGATTGTTCCAAAGGTCCCAGTGTGGCCTTGGTAGTGAGGCAGAAAAAGTTAGGCAGTTCAGTGTAGGCGGAGCAATGCGGGTTGATGAGGAGATCATCTTTTCCGAGAAGGCAAAGACATCCCCCAATGCTAATGAGGATCTGATAAGATAGGCCCAGATGCAGACACTCCCTGCTGCTAAGCAAGGATCCATGCCTAAGGCATGGATCAAAGAACCTAAGGCATGGATCAGAGAACCTAATGCATGGATCAGAGACTGGACCAGAATTCCCAGCACCTGTACAGGGGCAGGGAAGCAGTGACCAATACAGGAGAGGCTGTCATATAAAAGGTGCAAACCTCACTGCCTCATCGCCTTTGTCCCCTTCCCCCCCTCTGGGGGAAGTCTGCTCTTTTCCCTATGCTTTATTTTCCATGCTTTCTATAATAAAACCTGTCTACTACACTTGCCTCGGTGTTCATTCTTCGACTCTGAAAGGACACGAACCGGCATCAGTAGGGTCTCAGTGGCACAGTGGCTGGCACACAGTCTGGTACCCATGTCACTCACATGATTGAGACTGTGAGCACCAGCTGGCAGGCAACGGCAGCACCTCCAAGCTGATGAACAGCCACCATCTGGACAGTGCCACACCCCTGAGTTTCTCTGCTTCCAAAATCCTGGCAGTGGTTGCACCACCTACTTGAGGAAGCAGGGCCCTTTCAAAACCCTCCTGGGGTCATGGCCAGTACGGTGTCTACCTCCCACCCCAGTGTCTGTGTCCCTGGAGTAAAGGTGGCTGGAGAGGAGAGTGGGCGCTTGTGAATAGCAAGAGAAGTTTTCAAGAAATGGCCTGGGGGTCTGGGAGGATATTCTGGCAGGCCCTAGGCAAAGCCACTATCGGGTTCTGTTACTTGGTCACCAGCCTTTCTGAGGATTGTGCTGCAGATCTTTTTCCACCCAGATGGTGACTGATAGCTCCCTGGGATGGTGACTGATAGCTCCCGGGAGCTGAGCGGTCATGTTGCAGATGCAGTGTGGATAAGAAGAAGGAGCCTCTAGGAGGATCGAGCATCAGGAGCATCAGTCCTCGCGCGATCCTGTGCTTCCCTTTCCCGTGTCACCTCCTCCCCAGCAAGACCTCCAGTGTGCTGCCTGGTGCCCGTCACTCTGTATCTTAAAAATCCAAAGAGCTACAAGGGAAGATTTTGCCTGTCTCTTCCCAGTGGTCAATGTTTGAGATGCTGGATCAATGTTTTGAGCTAATCATCACACAATGTTCTGAAATAGCATGCTGTACCCCATAAAGAACTGCGATTACTATCTGTCAATCAAGAAACTGATTTTATAAAAGATAAGATGGCATGAGGAAAGTACACATCAGCAGGGTCATGTGATGGACCATCATCCAAACAAGGGGCAGAGGAAAGACCCGTACCTGAATAGCAGACTCATGCTCATTGCCTGCCCACCTTTGGAATGAATAAAAATGCATATATGTGAAGACTTACACTGAGGCAGAGCTCTGGGGCCTGTTGGGGCTTTTCACTGGGGGAAAAAAAATGCTGGGCTGGCTGACTCATCCTGTTTCTCCCCCTTCAGCAAAATGAGAACAGAACTCCACACCAGGCATGTATGGTTAGACTTGTACTGGTAAGTGGCCTCTCAGGGGACAGCTTTCCATACAGCATGCCTGGGTAACTTTCTGTTGCCTCTATGTGAGAGAAGACCCATGGCAAATTTCTCATGTAAAGATTGTGTCTTCTCTAAGTTCTGAAATCTTTAAGGATAAAGTAAGTGCTTCAAATATTTTAGGAAAAGAAGTATACATTAGAGGCGGACCTGAGATGGCAGGTGGATGGTATGTGGGGGTTGTTTTTCTCTCAACCAGTAAAAGTTTCTTGTTTTTAAATATATAATGTCTACTATCCAATATGTGTCCAAAGTCCTTTTAAAATTATTATACTTTGTAACCAAGTAGTTCCACTCTAGGAAGAGATGCAATGCAGATCCATGAAAAGAGTTGTGTGGTGTGAAAAGATTTGTATGATTTAGAATAACAAAAAATTTGGAAGCCAGGTGCAGTGATCCATGCCTGTAATCTCAGGACAAGAGGACTATGAGTTCAAGTCCAGCCTGAGCAATTTAGCAACTCCCTATCGATTTAGCTCGGTGGTTGAGTGTCCCTGGGTTCAGTTTCAATCCCCAGGAAAAAAAAAAAAAACTATGAAAAGGAAATTATAACATAAGAAAAAAAATCACATTTCAAATTAGAGTGGGATGACTCTTTCTGACACATAAAAAGCTCCTGCGGATTAACAATTCTTACACGCACAAAAAAGTCCAAGGTAATGAAAAAGAAATATATGCGTTTGCACAGAAAAGCAAAAATCACAATTTGATAGCACCGGCTCTATCAGGAGTGAAAATCAGTCTAACCGTGGTGTAGAGAGTTCTGCATTATTTATTGTATCCACCCCCACTGCTGCTCCTAACAATTTATTCCTTGTGCATAAAACAAAGGATGAACAAAGTCTTTCACTGTGGCATTGTGTAAAAGACTGGAAGCAACCTCCAAGTCCATCACAGAGAGCAGCTGAACAGGCTGTGATGAAATCAATTCAGCGGAAGCATGAACAGGGGCCAGAAATGAGCCTGCCAGCCCATCCCCAATTCTAGCAGGACCCCAGGAATCCACAACGAAGGAACTCGAAGATCTGGCCAAGCTTTTCTGGATTCTGAGGAGAAAATCTCAGCAACTCCAAAAAGCATTTGGGAAATTGTAAACACCAAATTGGTTTTTTATGTCCTGATAAGAATACGTTACACGACACAATACAATACACTGTGAAATGGGGGAGAACATGCCACAGGATGGTACTGAGACTTGATTCCACACAATCTAAAGCTTAAATCCCAGGTTCGTACGTTCAAATATAAATAGAAGAGAAGAGGAAGAGATTACACCTGGCTGTCGAAGCAGTTCTTAAGAGTGTACAGTTGTTGGGGTGTAGCCTTCACCCCCATTTCATCAGCTGCCCTAGAGTGATCTTATTACTATTTCCATAAGTTCCTTCAGGAAGGGCTGCTAGGTCCTGCTTTGTTAAGCTTCCTAATTGTTATGCAAAATGAAGATTAGGGTGGGTTGGGATGTGCTAACTACAGGTTGTTCTCTAGTTGTTTGTCTGTACTCAAAATCTGCATAACCCCTGGCAACTCCCTTAAAAGGATTCCTTGGCTTCCCCCTTTCCTGTAACAACTCGTGTGCCTTATAATAAATGGATTCTGAGCTGCCATCAGCTGCGTGTGGTTGCCTTGTTTCCCCAGCTGGGAGGACAGGGGACCTTGGACGAGGGAGGACCCGGGTTCCAGCTGTCGGCACTCCTGATTCGACTCCCGGGGGATAATCCAGTGGATTGTCCCGCCTGCGCCTCAGGGTACATACAGTGTGCTAGGTACTGAGAAAATACAGACAATTAAGAAATTAGAGTGGAAATTTGAGGAAGGAGGAAAACTTCTCTGTTTTGTTCTCTGTTATACGCCTAGTGTCTGGCACATAATGCACACTCAATAAATACTTATGGAAGGGAAGGAGGAAAGAAAGAGGCAGGAAGGAAAGCACTCCAAGCTGGTGGGGGCTTTTCAGATACCCTCCTTCTTGATAGTGAGATAGAAAAAGTTAGGCAGTCAGAGTAGATAGAATGTTTGAGTCGGTCTGGAGGAGACTGATTTCTCTTTTGACATTCCCTTTGATATGTCAATGACGCCAAAAGGCAAACACTCCCTGCCACTAGAGGAGGAACCACTTCCTTCCCTGGCCCCTAAGTGCAAAAACAAAGGCATAACCCCTAAGAGCAAAGGCAGGGAGATAAGGACCAAATGAAGAAAGATAGCAAATATAAGAGACAAACTCAACCCCAGGATGAGCCCTTTGCTCCCTTCCCCACCTGAGGGAAGTCTGCCCTGTTCTCTCTCTTCTTAAATAAACTCTGTTTACTCTGCTTGCCTCGGTGTCCCTCGGTTTCATTCTTCGACTCCGAGAGGACACGAACCCGACATCCACATCACCGGCGTCAATAGCACCTCCTTTCCACAGAGAAGTCCTTTGCAAAGTGGCTGGCTTGTCCTTGGAGTCTTCAAACTCCAGACATTCCCATGTGCAGGAAGCCCTCCTCCTCTCCCTCCCCCCTCCTCCTTCCCCCCTTACCCTCCTGGTCAAGTCCCCCTCCTCCAACTCCTCCTCCTCCTTGAATTCTTCTTTTAAGAGAGAATGAATTGGGGGCTGGAGCAGTGGCTTGGTGGTTATGGCACTTGCCCGGCATGCACAAGTACACGGGTTCAAACCCCAGAACCCGCGTATACAACCAAATGTCAGAACAAGTAAAGCCATGTGAAAAAAAAAACTAAATAAAAATTGATTTTCTCTTTCTCTCACTGTCTTTCTCTCTTAAAAGAGAGAGAGAGAATGAACCAATTTTATTTATTTTATGATCTGGCCCTTGTTTCTCTGATATTCAGTTGAGTACATGGTGCTGAGATTCAAACTCAGGTCCTTGTGAATGCCAGGCTAGAGCTTTAACCGCTGAGCCACCGCTCCAGCCCAGGAGCCCTCTTCTTTAGGACAAGTGAGAAACAAGTCACTCAGGTGGAGCTGGGGCAGAAATCCTGGTAATGAATATACCTCTGCTCTGGGTTTTAGGCTGCACAGTTTTGGAGAAAGGACAAAAGCTGTCAGCTGCTGGAGAATTCGGCTTCGCACAACTCACAGGTGACACCCAACGTCTCTCTAGGGAACTACATGGAAATCCTGAGTGGGAGCACCAATAGAAAGACTGGCCCGCTCCCTCCGTGGTTTTCCAGGGAGTTGGAGCTAGGCTAAATGAGGAGCCCAGCCAGGACTTTGTTAGGTGCCTCCTGGCCTCAAAAGCGAGCCCAGGGCATGGTGAGCTGCATTCTGCTCACAGAGCTGCATCCTTCCTCTGCCTCCATGAGCTGCTGCAGGCTGCTGTCACTATCCGGGTCCTTCTCTGATTGCTCTCTGATAGCACTTGCTAAATTACAGTTGCATTCAAAGAGCAGAAATGAGAAGAGGAAAGGCAGATTTGAGGGGGAAACAAAACAAAACAAAACAAAGCCTTGACTGGAGCTAGGATTTGAGCAAGACCCTGGAGGCCAACAGGGCCCAGAAGGAGCAGGCTCTGCCTCCTACCGGCTCCGCAGCCCTGGGCGGTTACTGCACCTTGCTGCAGGTCAGTTTCCTCCCTAGTAATGTCTAAACAAGATTAACAACGTGCACAGAATAAAATAGAAAGAGCTTAGTGAGAGCTGGGGTCCTTACTGTAAGGAATGAAGTGAATGAAGCTACTCGCAGTAACACAGGTTATTGGGGGAGAGACCTGGGGAGGGGAGGCCCAGTGGAGGCTGGGACCCTGCCTTCCCCCTATGCCTGGGGTAGATGTAGGGAGAGTGGGGGAGGAGAGGAGGAGGCCAGTGCTTGGGAGTTGTCAGGGAAGAGTCCTTTCTTATGATGATCGCAGCGTTCAGGGTTCCTGAGTGTTGGGGGTATTAGGGACAGGAGGTGAGGTGACACATTCTAAGATGGAGGAAATGATTCAAGATGGCATTGCCTAAGTCAGGTTCTACCTAACATTCCTGTCTTTTTCTTTCTATTTGATAGAAAAGGGGTGGGAGGGATAAGAGGGCGATATCTCTTAAACTGCTCCCTGCTAGAGGGGCTTTGGTACTGAGCAGTCGTAACAGCTCAGCGGGAGGATGTTCCGGACCCTCTGATGGGTAAGGGCATTGTTGGTCCTCTGTAAAAAGGAGGAGCCCGGAGAGGGAAGGTCCAACAGCAAGGCCAACATTTATACAAGAGACTTGGAAGGGGAAGGGGCTAGGCCGGAAAACAGCTGGGAGAAGACCACCCACACTCCACGAAGAGGAATACTGATCAAAAGCAGGGGTGCTGTGAGAAGGGCCAGGGTGCAAGCTCCTATCCAGCTAGTGGGTAAACAGATGTAAGCGTTATTTCCACGGAGGAAGAAGATTCCCTCCTTACGGAGGCAGCCAGAGAGGCAGTAGGAAACAGCGTGTCCAGCTCCTGTGAGAACAAAATCCTGTCTTAGGGAGAGGGTATTTGAAGGCACTTCCATCGACAAACCATGGAGGGGCATTGGGTAAGGGGGTGTCTACAATATGGGGAAAGGGAGAGGACGTGACATCTAAAAGGTCAAGGCATGAGTGAGGGGAGGGCGTCTGAACGGTTATCTGAGGGGACAGGTAGAAAGGTGGCTGTGGTAAGCAGTTTGCAGTGTTGGAAAGATATCAGTGGATTGTCTGCAACATCTGTTTGCAGGAGTCTGGATGAGGGGGCAACAGGAGAGAGCAATGACACTTTAATTCCTTCAGGTTGTGAGAAGAGAGGATAGTCATATTGATGCGGGGGGTTTTTGAGATGAGGCCGGATTCTCTGCTCCCGCTGGCAAATGGAGTCTGGGCCATAACAGATTCTAGCAGCCAAAACAGCCCGCTTCTAGTGTTTGCAGCCATTCACAGGTAAAACTGGGAATTTGGGCTGGCTGCAGGTGTCTGCAGCCGAAAGTGTTTGCAACTCCAGCTAAAGCGGGGTGTTGCAGCTCTTGATGTGCTGGAAATGCACTCCAGGAATTCGGTGCCAATCTTCTGGGTTCTTGTCTCATGAATTTGAAGAATAAAATCCATGGACAACCACGGAAGGGGGAGTAAAAGGAGTAGGTTGTATTTAGGAAGAAGAGCAGAGACTCCTCAAGGCGGAGGGGCACCTGGAAGCAGGACGCCCTCTAATGGAGGTCAGGCCAGGGGTTATATAGATTTGAGGTATGAGCATAGTTAACTTTAATGCAAAGCAGACATTGAGAAATGCGTCTACACCCCCATTTGAACCCTATGCATATGCAAAGCGTGCACTGAAATTTAGTACCAAAGTCATTGGTTAAAAATCTCTGCAAAACAGGCATTGCAACTGGTCAAGAACAACATTGGTTAAAATCTTTGTAAAACAAAAGGTGGCAAATGCTTCCTGGTTCCCACCTGTGTCCACCCCCATTTCTTAGTTTTCCTGCCTCAGGGACAAAGGAGTTGCTCCCACAGATGAGCCTCATGGTCATTTACATATGAAGGCCCTGAGCATGCCCAGTCAATCACTCTCCACTAGCTAGCTCTTAGAGAGGGCCCTTTGTCCTGACTACCTAGCCATTTTACTATCTCTCCTAAAATGTCTCAATTTGTTGGTATAGAGTTAACTTGTGTGCCTCTGAGGCCCAACGGGTTGCAGCTCTAAGCACCTTTAGATAAGGGGCCAGCCTTGAATTACTGTGTCTAATTGTTTTGAGAGATAAGCCACTGCCCTGTGGGAATTTCCAAAGGTTGGCATAGGAGTCCCAGAGCTATGTTTTGGGTTGCTGTGACATAGAGAAAGAATGGCCATTGTGGATCTGCAAAAGAGCCTGTTTTAATTTTTGGAAGGGAGTATTGATAGGAAGAGAAGGGTCGAGGAGTTCAGAAAGGTCACCGTGGGAGGCAGAGTAGAGGGGCTTAGCAAGGTGGCCAAAGTTAGGAACCCAGAGGTGGAAATAACCTGCCGGTCCCAGAAAGGAGAGATCACCTTTGGTATTGAGAAGCGGAGGTCCTGAGTGAGTTTTTTAGTGCAGTGGGAAGGGCTGGGAACTGAGGAGTGAGAGTGAGTCGTAAACAGATGACTTGGGCTTGAGCACCTGAGCTTCCTGAGGGGAGACTGGTAGCCTAATTTATTTAGAAAGTTTAAAAGGAGGGTGGTGTCTGATAGACAGGTCATGGGAAGGGCTACAGAGAAGTTGGTCATCCACGTACTGTAGAAGGAGGCTAGGGGAGAGACTAAGATTAGTTAGGTGGTGAGACAGGCTTGGGGGAGCAAGACAGACTTTACTCCTGCAAGGGGTGCGTTCCCAAAGGCGGCCCAGGAAGCACACATGCCTGCACTGGGAATCTGAACAAATTTATCCCCAACCTGACACAAGGCTGCCCTTTGATGGAAATGGAAAATTACCAGAAGTCACAAAGCCAGGCAGCAAACCCCCTACTCACAGTTTGGGAATCTACAGATTCCACCCCTTATGGGAACCTATTGTCTCAGGCCCTCATCAGAGGATCACACCCTACTGAGAAACTCAGTTTAATCCCCACCTACTGAAAAACCCAGTTTATGGGCTGCAGCAGTGGCTCAGCAGTTACGGTGCTTGCCTGGCATGCATGCATATGCGAGTTCAAACAAACCCCAGCACCACCTACACAACTCTGTTTCAGAGCAACGAAAGCCACATGAAAAACTAAATAAAAATTCGCTCTCTCTCTCTCTCTCTCTCACTGTCCTCTCTCTTTAAAAAATTAAAATTAAAAAAACCAGTTTAACCAGAAAACTGACACCTTGGCCTCTCTATATCTACCCCAGGTTGTAAGTCACAGGTGGGTCCCAGACCCCTGGGCCTCCCCTCCACAGGTTTCTCCCTAATAAACCTGTGTCACTGTTGAGCCGCTGCTCTCCTTTGTTTTCGTCTCTTTCCTTACACCCTTCACTCTGGTTGGAGGAGTTCGGGGTGCAGTCCACAATTGGCTAATATAAACTTGGAACAGGTACAGGAAAGGATTAGGTGGAGACAGGAAGGGGGTGGATGGTGCAGGAGGGAGTTATGGGACACCTGCTGGAAAACTTTTAAAAGGGCTTTTTGCTGGCCTCATGGTTCCCTGCCTGAAGATGGCTTCAAACCTCAGTTGCAGAAGAGATGCCTACATTTTATTACAGGTCTAAATGAGATAGAAAAGAAATCATAAATCTCACATTACTCTCTGTTCATAGCCCCAAAGTGGAAATCACCCAAATGCCTACCAACTGATGAGTGAATGTATAAATGAAATGCGGTCTCCCTGAATGAGATTAGGAGGGATAGTAAAAAGGCTAGGTAGTCAGGACCTACGCCTGTTCAACCACACCTAGAAGCTGGCCGGTAGAAAGAGATTAACGGGCAAGCTCAGGGCCTTCAAATGCAAAAGACCACGAGGCTGCCCTGCACAAGCAGCTCCTTTGTCCCACTGGCAGGAAAACTGAAAGTCTGGGTGGACACAGATGACAACTAGGAGAGATTGCTCCCTGTTTTACACAGATTTTAAGCAAAGGTGTTGGTGCTTTCCTCAACGCCTGCTTTACATAAATCTTAATGCTCTGACCCCAAATCACTAGCACACTAAGACAGGATCCTGCTTCCAAGTACGCCTTTGCATCGCGGAGACTCTTCCTTAGATAAATCCTACTCCAAGAAAGAGGCAAATGAAGGAGAGAGAGAGAGAGGAGAGGGGCAGCTCAACAGTATTCAGGAGAAACCTGCACTGGGGCCCCGGTGCGATCTGGAAAAGCCCTGCCCCTTACAGCTTGGGGTTACTATAGAGGGAATGAGAGGGGAGGGGGCCAAGGTGCCAGAGGTTTCTGGTTAAAACAGGAGTTTCAGTACAGTGGGATTGTTCTGACAAGCGCCTGAGTCAGTAGATTTCGAAACAGTGAGTAGGGGGTTTGCTATTTGGCTCACATGAGTGATTTCTGGTAATTTTCCATATCCATTGAGTCAGTTTTAGGAGAGATAGTAAAATGGCTAGATAGTCAGGACACGTAAAAGGGCCCCCTCTAAGAGCTAGCTGTAGAAAATGATTGACTGGGCATGCTCAGGGCCTTCAAATGCAAAAAGACCATGAGTCTCACCTTTGTCCCAACTAAGAGGTGGGGGTGGTCACAGGTGGGAACTAGGAAGTATTTGTCACCTTTTTTAACCAATGGTATTCTTGAACAGTTTTAATGCCTGTTTTACATAGATTTTTAACCAATGACTTTGGTACTAAGTTTCAATGCCTGCTTTGCATAGGGTTCAACCAATGGTGTAGATGCATTTCTCAATGCCAGCTTTGCATGAATGTTAATTATGCTCATACCTCAAATCTATATAACCCCTGGCCTAACCTCCTTTGAACGGTGTCCTGCTTCCAGGTGGCCCTCCGCCTTGAGGAATCTGTGCTCTTCTTCCTCAATACATTCTATTCCTTTTACTCCCCCTTCCGTGGTTGTCCATGGATTTTATTCTTCAAATTCAAGATATAAGGACCCAGAATTCCTGGGATGAATTTCCGCCACCCCAAGAGCTGCAACACCCAGCTTTTAGCTGGAGAGCTGCTAACACTTTCAGCTGCAGAAACCTGCAGCCAGCCCAAATTCCCAGTTTTAGCTGGGAATGGCTGCAAACACTAGAAGCGGGCTGTTTTGGCTGCTGGAATCTGCAGTGGCCCAGACTCCATTTGCCAGTGGGAGCAGAGAATCCGGCCTCATCTCAAAAACCCTGCATCACCATCTCTTCCATGGTTGTCCATGGATTTTATTCATCAAATTCACGAGACAAGCACCCAATAGATTGGCTCTGAATTACTACTGGGTGGCTTCGACACCAAGAGCTGCGAGCACAGCTCAACGAGCATGGGGAGAAACCCAGCTCTTAGCTGGGGAGATGCTGACGCTGTTTCCGCTGCCAAAATCTGCAGCCAGCCCAAATTCCCAGTTACTGGGAATAGCTGCAAACACTAAAACCTATTTTGGCCACAGAAACCTTCAGTCAAACTTCATTCGCCAGCCAGAGAAGAGACTCTGGCCTCATCCCAAAACTCCTGCTTCGTCCCCATACAAAGAGTGATTATTTGGCCATAAATAGAAATGAGGTACTGATTCGTACTACAACACGAACAGATCATGAAAATGTTACGGTAAATGAGTGAAGACTGTCAGAAGGGCCACAGAGCATACGACTTCAACTATATAAAATGCCCCAATCTGTAGACTGACGGATTAGCAGGGCCTAGGGTGGGAGAGTAGGTATTGGAAGGAAATGGGGAACGACAGAGGTTCTTTGGGGAATGATGAAAATATCCTAAAATTCCTTGAGGTGATGATTTTACAACTCTGAATACTAAAAACCATTGAACTTTAAATGAGTAAGTGCGTACCCACCTGACTGAGCAACAGGGATGCATCTCATCAGACAATTTTTTTCATTGTACGAACATCATAGTGTGTTTATCCAAACCCAGTTGATACAGCACACCACACCCCAGGACTAGATGGTACAGCCTACGGCTCCACTGTCCTAAATGCGGTTGGTTGTTGATTGACACATTGTTATACAGCATATGACTGTGAATTATAACTCAGCAAAGTTGTTTGGAAGAAAAATTGAAGAAAAGATTACATTTATAAATAGATTTTATGGGGTTGGAGTGGTGGCTCAGCAGTTGGAGCACCTGCCTGGCATGCGTGAGGACGTGGGTTCAAACCTCAGCACCACGTACACAACTGTCAGATGAAAAAATAAATAAAACTGATTCCCTCTCTATATATATCCCTCTTTTTTTTTTCCTTTTAAAAGACAGCAGGAGAGAAAGAGAGAGAGAATCAACTTTATTTTTTCATCTGGTCTTTGTTTCTCTGATACTTAATTGTGTATGTGGTCCTGGAATTTGAACCCTGGTCCTCACACATGTTAGGTAAGCACTCCAACCGCTGAGCTCCAGCCCTAAACCTTGCTCTTAAAAAAAAGAAAGTGCTTGCTTTGGCAGCACATATATTAAAATTGGAACGATACAGAGAAGATTAACATGGCCCCTGCGCAAGGATGACACGCAAATTTGTGAAGTGTTCCACATTTTTAGGAAGAAATAACTGTAGTTAATATTTATTCTCCAAACAACAGTGCACCCAACTATGTGAACAAATTATTTCATGACATCAAACCACTCCTGGACCTCAACACAATAATACTGGGAGACTTCAACACTCCCCTGTCACGATTAGACAGATCATCAAAACAAAAAATCAATAAAGAAATCACCAGCCTAAAAACATCCATAAATCAAATGGACTTAACAGACATATACATAATATTCCATCCCAAGTTAGCAGAATACATCTTCTTCTCTGCAGCACATGGATCCTTTTCCAAAATAGATCATATTCTGGTTCACAAAGATAATCTCAGCAAATATAAAAAAGTACATATTGGGCTGGAGCAGTGGCTCAGCGGTTTCAGTGCTTGCCTGGCAAGCATGAGGACCCGGGTTCAAACCCCAGCACCACGTACACAACTGAGTGTTGAAGCAACTAAGGCCATGTGAAAAACTAAAAAATAAAGTTATTTCTCCTTTTCCCTGTCTCTCTCACTGTCCCTCTCTCTCTTTAAAAAAAAAAAAAAAGTAGATATTATTCCATGTATCCTATCAGACTATAATGCCATGACCCTAGCAATCAACAGTAAAAATCATAACAGAAAACACACATGTTCATGGAGATTGAATGAGACCCTATTAAATGAAGAATGGATCCAAGAAGACATGAGAGAAGAAATCCAAAAAATTCTTGGAAGAGAATGAAAATGAAGACACAACGTATCAAAACCTCTGGGACAGCATGAAAGCTTTCCTAAGGGGAAAATTTGTAGCACTGAGTGCCCACATTAAAAATGAAGAGAGATCCCAAATAAATAAGCTTACGTTCCACCTCAAAGCCCTTCAAAAGGAAGAACAATCTAACCCCAGAGCCAGCAGAAGACAGGAAATAATTAAGATCAGAGCTGAAATCAATGAAATTGAGAAC
>PVKS010025210.1:15085-30230 GCA_004027875.1 Aplodontia rufa
AAAAACTAAAATAAAAGTTGTTTAAAAAAAAAAAAAGAACTGATGAAACAAAGAGCTGGTACTTTGAAAAAATAAACAAGACAGACCCCTAGCGAATCTCACTAAAAGAAGGAGAGAAATAAAGCAAGTCAATAAAATCTCCAATGAAAAGGGAGCAATCACTTCTGACCCCACAGAAATCCAACAAATTATAAGATCATATTTGGAAAACCTGTACTCCTCCAAATTAGATAATTTGGAAGAAATGGATAAATTTCTACATACATACAATATCCTTAAATTGACACAGGATGATATTGAATTCCTAAACAACCCAATCACAGGCACTGAAATTCATAAGGCAATTAAAAGTCTACCAAAGAAGAAAAGCCCAGGACCTGATGGCTTCCCTGCTGATTTTTACCACACTAACACCTCTACTTATTATTTCAAGAAATCGAAAAGGAAGGAACTCTCCCAAACACTTTTTATGAAGCAACCATAACTCTGATACCAAAACCCAACAAAAACACATTAAAAAAAGAAATCTACAGAGCAATATCCCTGATGAACCTGGATGCAAAAATCCTAAATAAAGTCCTAGCAAACAGTATTCAAAAACTTATCAAGTGGGCTTCATCCCAGGTATATAGGGCTGGTTCAACATACCCAAAACAATTAACGTAATTCACCACTTAAACAGAATCAAGGACAAAAACCATATGATCATCTCAATCGATGCAAAAAAGGCCTTGATAAAATCCAACACCCTTTTATGCTCAAAACTCTAGAGAACATAGGAATCAAAGGAACATTTCTGAACTATGCAAAGGCTGTATGTGCTAAACCCTCAGCTAGTATAATAATAAACAGAGAAAAGCTGAAAGCATTTCCTCTAAACTTGTGAACAAGACAAGGCTGTCTACTCTCACCACTGTTATTCGATATTGTTCTTGAGACCCTAGCTGGAGCAATAAGGCAAGAGAAAGAAATCAAAGGGATAAAAATAGGAAGAGAGGAAGTCAAACTCTCTTTTTGCTGATGACATGATCCTGTATCTGGAAGATCCAAAAAACTCCATCAGTAAACTGCTTGAACTTATAAACAGATTTAGCAAAGTGACAGGCTGCAAAATCAACACCCATAAATCAATAGCTTTCCTATACACTAATAATAATATGACAGATGAAGAAATCAGGAAATCAGTCCCATTCACAATATCATTGAAAAGAATAAAACACTTGGGAATTAACCTTAAAAGGGAAATCAAAGATTTTCCCAATGAAAATTATCGGATATTGAAGAATGAAATCTAAGATGACCTAAGAAGATGGAAAGATGGTCCATGCTCTTGGTTAGGCACAATTAATGTAATAAAAATGGCCATTCTGCCAAAAGCTCTATATAGATTTAATGCAATCCCTCTTAAGATACCAACGTCATTCTTTACAGACATAGTAAAAGCAATTCTCAAATTCATTTGGAACAATAAGAAACCCAGAATTGTCAAAACATTACTAAGCAAGAAAGATGAAACAGGCGGTTTTGCTACACCAGATCTAAAACTATACTATAGAGCTATAGTAACAAAGACAGCATGGTCTGGTCTGGTATCAAGATAGGAAAGAAGACCAATGGAATAGAATAGAAGACCCTGAAACAAACCCACGAAACAAACCCAAGCATGTGATTTTTGACAAAGGGGGACAAAATATTACATGGAGGAGAGAAAGCTCTTCAGCAAATGGTGCTGGACAAACTGGACATCCACTTGCAGAAAGTTGAAATTAGACCCATATCTTTCACCTTGCATGAGAATCAAATCAAAATGGATCAAGGAGCTAGGAATTAAACCACTTACCTTGCAACTGATGGAAGACAAATTAGGTCCAACACTTCAGCATTTGGGAGTAGGCAAAGATTTTCTCAAATTCTCTCCTAAAGTGAAGGACATAGAGTCAAAAATCGGTGAATGGGATGCCATGAAGCTAAAAAGCTTTTGCACCACCAAGGAAACAATCAAAACAGTGAAGAGGTTTCCTACAGAACTGGAGAGAATCATGGGCTGTGATTCTTCTGACAAAGGACTCATTATGCAGAATCTACAAAATCCTCAAAAATCTCAATTACAAAAACACAAACAACCTAATTAATAAATGGGCCAAAGAGCTCAATAGAAACTTCTCAACAGAGGACATTGATCAAGCCAATGAATACATGAGAAAGTGCTCTAAATCACTAGTAATCAGAGAAATGCAAATGAAAACTACATTAAGATATCACCTCATTCCAGTCAGATTGCCAAAAATGAAGAAAATAAACAATAATAGATGCTAGAGGGGCTGTGGAGAGACAGGCACACTAGCACACTATTGGTGGAGCTGCAGACTGGTACAGCCCCTCTGGAAAGCAGTGTGGAGAATCCTCAAAAAACTAGGGATGAGCCCACCATATGATCCTGCTACTCCTCTCCTGGGTATTTTTCTAGGGGATTTAGAATCAGCACATTACAGTGACACAGCAAAATCGATATCATAGCAGCTCAATTTACAATAGCTAAATTATGGAAACAACCCAGATGTCTCTCACTGGATGAATGGATCCAAAACCTGTGGTGCATATATACCATGGAGTTTTACACAGCAATTAGAAACAATGATATTGCAGCCTTTGAAGGTAAAACGAAGGCTATGGAAGAAATCATGCTGAGTAAAATCAGCATAACCCAGAGAACCAAGGGTCGAATGTCTTCACTCATCGTGGAGGCTGGAGTTAGAACCTGGCCATTGAGAAAGGAGGTCAATTCTCATGTTTTAAATCCTGAAAAGGTGTAGTGACATACAACCTAAGGCATTCATAGAGATGTATTGGGAAGGATGGGGAGAGGGATAAGGGTGGGTAATGGGGGGGGTGGCTCTTGGGGTAAATCTAATTTTCAGAATTTATATATATATTACATTGTTTCATTAGAAGCATGTTTGTTCAACAAATAAATTTCTTAATAAAATAAAATTTAAAAAAATAAAGAAAACCCCCAAAAAACAGATTTTAAGGTCTGTGCTGTAGAGCTTACACACACCAACTAATCCTTACCAAGACAAATTGGAAGTCCTGGAAGCTGTCATTCAGACCAACACAATTCCCGCAGGTCCCAGGACAGAGTGGCCGGGAGCTGAGGCCTGGACACTGAATGACTCCAAGCAGCCCCACCACAGGCAGGAGCAGGTGGGGGTGGGGGATGCACAAAGCCTGTTTGGGCACCATGGTGGGAGGTCTGTCCCCTGGATTCCTCCCTTAATTGCTCACAGCCTGTGTCCGCTGGTGGTGGTGCTTTCCTGTCTATGACAGATCTGCGCAATTCATGCTTTTGCTGAACTCCACTGTGTATGAGGGAATCCTTCACATCCAGGGCTTGATTTTAGCTAAACACACCTCTCCTGTTTCTAGGGTGATTTCCCCAAGGCTCTGGGGAGGTGGAGGAGGGCGACACACCTTCGCTTTCACTCCTCACTACCTCTTCACCATCAATTCACCTCCCAGACCCCAAGCCAAGCTTAACTCTCAGAGCCTTCTCCCCAGTCTCAATGAAATGCCCCAAAGCATCAGTAAGAGCAGCAGGGGCTGGAGCAGGGACTCAGAGATTATAGCACTTGCTGGCATGCACATGGACCCGAGTTCAAATCCCAGCACCAGGTACACAACTAAGTGTTGGAGCAATGAAGACCACATGAAAAAATAAAATTGATTCTCTCTCATTGTCCCTCTCTCTTAAAAGAAAAGAAAAGAAAGAGCAGAAAGCAAAGACCTCCGCTGATCTAGCAGGGGAGCACCTCCCTGCCTTTCCAAAGCTTCCTCTGTCCTGTGTGAGAAGGCAGAGATGCTCTGTCACACTCCTCCAGGGGACAAGATTCAGGTGGCCATTGTTCCTGTGAATGTTGACCCCTGGAGTGGGAAGGGCCCAACCGGCAAGGCTGCCACTCTGAGGACACTCAGGGAGAGCAAAGCAGCCCACTTTCACCCTTGGTTGTCGCCAGCTGTCCTCTCCGCCTACCAGAGCAACACAGACCACACCGCCTGGGTTGTGGGTAAATATTCTGTCTCCCCAACAGGACTACACCATTTGCAGACAGGAAGCAATTGCTTTTTCTTGGTATCCTCCACGTAAATGGTTAGAAACCAGAACTTGGGACGCATGGAGTGGTAGGCTGAATAATGGCCCCCAGGGACGTCCACGTCCTAATCCCCAGAACCTGTGGCTAGGGCCTTATGTGGGAAAAGGGATTCTGCAGCTGGGGTTGCAGGACCTTGAGTGGGAGACTGTCACGGGTTATTCACGGGGTCCCCTGCAGTCACAAGTGGAGGAGGCAATGTCCACCGAAGTTCTGTCTGACAAAGTCCAGGCTTGGGGATGGGCTAGGCAAAGCCAGCCCTGGAGATTGCCAAAACCCTCCCTTCTAGGAATTGGCTGTGCTTTAGTAATTGTATGTACTATGAATTTACTCAAACTGAACCTCTCTGATTGTTATGAGAACTCTATTGCTTAGACAACTGTTGCAGATTGTTGAGAAGAGTACTTGTTATAACACATGCAGAAATCATGGAAAACAAAGCTATACTGACTCTAATAAACATGGATATAGAAAGCAAAATAATTAGAACTAAGGAACAAAGAAATATATACGTAAGACATCTACAGAAAGACATGTTTACCTTTCCTGTTGCAGAGGATGAGCTTTAGCTCCTTAGCAGTAAATAAGACATGTTTGCCCTTCCTGGCTTAGTGGAGGATGAGTGTTAACTCCTTAGCAGCAATTAAGACATGTTTACCCTTTCTGTCTCTGTAGTGGTTAGGCTTTTACTTCTTAGCCCGTGAATTAGGATGCACAGATCTTTTACAGGATTAACATTTGTAGGATTTAAGATAGCTAAGAGTATGTGGTAAGGTTACAATAACAAAATAGTTTTAGGTTAGTAATTAATAGGGTATAGGAGTTGTAATAGCCTATATCATAGTCTAGCTAATTAAGAAACATTTCATTTATGCTAAGATAGGGCTGCTAGACTAATGCAGTGCAGTGACCTTTAAGCGCCTCTCTTATCTAGTGAGGTAATTAACGGTTTGTAGAAACCTCTGGAGGAATTTAGGGAGGCAGAATTTGGGGCAGTGTTTGGTTTCTATAAAAGCAAGTTTCAACAATATGATCAATGTGGTGGGGAGCTCGAGGCCATCGTACTAATGGCTGATGCTTTAAATAACTTTATGTCTGATGCTCTAAATCGGTTTAAACCAAATAGTTACATATGGTCATTGTGGTGGGGAGGTCGAGGACGTAAATTGTACTAATGGGTGATGCTTTAAGTTTACTGGGAAACTGAAAAGGTGATCATACAATGAAGCTGATAATGAGTGCCTTGTTTGCACATCTGTATAAGTGTTCAACAATAAAGAATAGACGGCATTTTGCTCAAGCAGGGAAATGTGTCTGCTTGCAACTTGCCCCAGAGGTTCCAGCTGTTCCTCCGTACCACCGACTCCACTTCTCCTTCGGGGACCCGAGTTTCAGCTGGGGCTGGCACACAAGGGTCCTTGTAAAAGGAAGGAAGGAGACTCAGAGTCAGGAAAGTGACAATGCTTGTGAAGTGGGACCGTGAGCCCAGGAATTTGGGCAGCCTTGAGAAGCGAGAAAAAGCAAGGAAGTGCACTTTCTCCCCCAGAGCCTCCAGGAGGTGGAGGCCCTGCCACCAGAGGAAGGCTGTTCCCTTCTAGGGGGCCAGGACGCAGAGAGAGCAGGAAGGAATGGGGGGAAACAGGTAACAATCCCCAGGGCACACCCCTGCCTCCTACAGCTACCACCCAGTAATCCCCGCAGACCATCCATCCAGCAAGCAGCTCTCAGAAGCTGATCAGTTCACCTCCTGCATTAACACGGGTGGAGGTCACCTTACAGCCCATCTGTAACACCTCCCACGCCCGTAAGCGTGATCTTATTTGGAAATAGGGCCTTTGTGGAGTCAATAAGATGAGCCCATATCCAAGGCAAGAGAAATTCAGACACAGACACAGGGAGAAGACCATGTGACAGATTGGAGTGACATCTCCATAAGCCAGGGAACAACAAAGCTGCCTGCCAAAAACAGAAGGTCACAGAGGCCAGGGAGGATTTTTTTCTGAGCGGGGGGACCACCTTGGTCCAATCACCCATGGAAAGGGAATAAACCAGAACAAACATGACCACTTGCCGCATAGTAGGAACACTTCCAAAGAAGTGGGGAGTCACTCAAAACAGGAGGATGCGAAATCCAAGCAGCATTCCCCAAATCACTCATGGCTGAATCCCTGAACAGGATCCGACAGGTATGTATTGAGCATCTACCTTGTGAATGCGTCAGAGTGTACACTCAGGGCCAGCTCTTGACCTGTGCTTCTGTTGACCCACACAAAGTCTGGGACTTGATAAGGTACCTCCCCTGCAAGAATTGGGAGCCCTGAGTATGTTCCAAACAGGTTTGTTTTTGTTTTTTTTTTTTTTTTTTAGATCAATTGGCTCTGGTCTAGGGAAACTAGAACTCAGAACAGAATGTCCAGAACAAATTTTATCATCACAAATATAGTTCTTGATTTAACCCTGATTTCTCAAATGTTCTACTGCAAATTTCCGTAAGAAAATTCCAAAGGCACGGGTCATAATGATGGCGATAACGAGAGCAAATATTTACGGAGGGGCCGGGCTTCTATTCTAGGAGCATGCTAAGTGTTTTCGTGTTCACTTAACTCTTGTGGAAACCCTAAAGGAAGTCATCACTATTATTATCATGCCTCCTTGTGGATGAGGAAGCTGAAGCACTGAGAGATGTGATGACATCCCCAAGGTCACACAACTGGCAGCGGGCAGAACCAAACCTCTCTGAGTCCTGCCATCGTCCCAGAGCTGGTGCTTCCATGCATGACAAATGATGCACATAAAAAACATAAATGTCACATCAAACTAAGAAAACCAAGCCACCAAGCCTCTCCGCTGAAAGGTCACTGCCCAGATCCGCAGGAGTCTTTTGTGTCATTGCTACATGGAAGACTGAAAGGTCATGAGCAGGGGGAGACCCAGTGCATCTTCAGAAACCATCATCCAATAACAGAAGTGCAAATGTTTATCCAGGAAGCATCAGAAACAATAAGGCAAAGTGTCATTCTCCAAATCTACGCTTAATCAGAAACCAAATTAGGGAAACACTAAGCTCATTGTAAACAAACAAAAATTTCAACTGCATATTATTTGTCTGGCTTGCTCATTGGAAATCAGCCAGTCCTTCCACCAGGCAATTATAAGCAGGCTCTCGTCCCTGGCTGCTTCCGAGCCAGCTCTGCTGCTGCTGTTTGCATGGGAACATTAGCAGTGTTTAGGAATAGCCACCAGGATTAGCACCCACCAGCCGGGCTAATCTCACAAAGGCGATTGAAACCCGAAAGAAACAGGATGTAATTATGTTTATAGACGGTAAGGCATAAAATGTGCTTCTGAACACTGAACAAATGCGCCAGCCCTCTCGCTTACAACCCGGGCAGCCATGCGAGCCCTGCGTCTGCTCCCGGGAGTATCAGGAGATGAGCGCTGAGAGGCTCTGAAAACTTCTTTGATCAGAAGTTCACAATCAGGAGCTTATTTTACAGAATTAAGGAAAAGATTTGCTTATAAGAATGCTCATCCGTATGTTTACATAAGGAAATTTCGATTTTATTTTTAAAGAGAGAGTGAGAGAAAGACATAATCAATTTTTATTTAATTTTTCATGTGGCCTTTTGTTGCTCGGACACTTGGTTGTGTGTGTGGTGCTGGGGTTTTAACCCACGTCCTTGCACATGGCAGGCAAGTGTCGTAACCGCTGAGCCACTGCTCCAGCCCCTGAAGTTTCATTCAGTCATAAAGAAGAGTGAAATAAGTCATTTGCAGGAATATGAATGGAACTTGAGAACATATGCTAAGAAGCATAAGACAAAATCAGAAAGCCAAAGGTCCTATGTTTTCTCTGCTATGTGGAAGCTAGAAAGGAAAAAGGAAAAGAAAGTTTGGGGTGAGGGGGAAATAAGGCAGATTGATAGAGTAAGAAAAGGGGCCAGGAGCAGGTAGAAGGGGAGGGAAAGGGGAAATACCGGGGAATGATATTGGACCAATTACATTCTTATATTGTGTACATGTGGGGCAGGGAAGATGAGATTTAGAATCAGAACTTGAGTAGACATTTTCCAAAGAAGATATATCGGGGCTGGAGTCATGGCTCAGCAGTTTCGGCGCTTGCCAGGCAAGCACGAGGACCCGGGTTCAAACCCCAGCACCACGTACACAACTAAGTGTTGGCACAACTAAGGCCATGTGAAAAACTAAATAAAGTTGTTTTTCTCTTTCTCTGTCTCTCTCACTGTCCCTCTCTCTTTAAAAAAAAAAGATATATAAATAGCCAATAAACACACACACACATACACACACACACACACACACACACACACACAAATGCTCAAGTGAGCCCTGGGTTCAATCTTCTGCACCCCAAAACCAAAACAAACAAAAAAATCCCCCACATAAAACAGAAGCTCAACATCACTAATCATCAGGGAAATGCAAATCAAATCCACAATGAGACTCTACTTCGTACCCGTTAGGATGACTAATATTTTAAAACAAAATGGGTTGTGTTGATGATGATTTGGAGAAATGACTGGAATCCTCGTGCAGTACCGGTAGGAATGATATAATCTGGTCAAATGATATAACCTGCTTTGGAAACAGTACACATTTAACTTTTTCCTCAAAAAGTTAAATGTGGAATTACTATATGAATCAGCAATTTCACTTCCAGGCATACATGCAAAAGAATTGAAAGCAGGGACTGGCGCAAAGTCGACAGCAAATTCTCAGTGTTCATTTTAGCAGTCAGAAGATGGTAGTAGCCCAAAAGACCATTGATAGATGAGTGGATAAACACATGTGTTTGTTCGTATAGTAGAATATTACTCAGCCTTAAAAAAAGGAGAGAAATTTTGACACTTGCCACAAAATGGGTGCACCCCCAAGGACATTATCCTATGTGAAATAAATTAAACACAAAAGGACGGATGCCATATAATCCTGTTACAGGAGATAGGGGGATTGTAAAATTTGTAGAGGCAGCAGAATCGTGATTAACTGGAGCTGGCCCACAGGGAAAAACAAGGAATTATTGAGGATTGTTTGTTTTTGGGCGATTTTTTATTTTATTTATTTATTTATTTTTGGTACCAGGGATTGAACCCATTGAGCCACATCCTGAGCCCTTTTATTTTGTATTTTGAGATGGGGTCTTGCTAAGTTGCTCAGGGCCTCACTGAGTTGCTGAGACTAGCTTTGAATTTGCCATTCTCCTGCCTCAGCCTCCCAAGTCTCTGGGTGTGTGCCACTGAGCTGGGCCTTGTTTCTTTGGTTTTTTTTTTTGTTGTTGTTTGTTTGTTTGTTTGTTTTTCAGCTCTGGGAATAGAACCTAGGTAAGCGCTCTACCACTGAGCTGCATCCCTAGTCCTTTTTTAATTTTCTATTTTGACACAAGAGTCTCACTTAGTTATCCCAGTTGTCCTTGAACTTGCAATCCTCCTGCCTCAGCCTCCAGAGTACCTGGGATAACAGGAGAGTGCCACTCTTAGGCACCCTTCCCTCCAGCAGAAGTTATTGCTGAAGGAGTCTACAGCTGGATGGTGGGGCGTTTGCCCAACAGTGTGAATGTGCTCAGTACTGCTGTACTATGTCCCTAAAAATTAGTTAAAAGGATAAATCTTTTTTTTTTTTTTTTTTGTACCAGGGATTGAACCCAAGGGTGCTAAACCACTGAGCCACAGCCCAGCCCTTTCTTATTTTTTATTTATTTATTTTTTTTGAGACAGGGTCTCCCTAAGTTGCTCAGGGCTTTGCTAAATTGCTGAGGCTGGCTTTGAAATTTCAATCCTCCTGCCTCAGCCGCCTGAGCCCCTGGGATTACAGGCGTGCCCCACCGTGCTCTCCAACGTGGTAAATTTTATGTAGATTTGACCACAAGTGTTTGAAAAACCATGAGACTTTTGCAGTCTAGTTTTTCTATGAACCCCATCACCATGTACACAACAAAGTGTTGGAGTAACGAAAGCCACGTGAAAAGCTAAATAAAATTGATTCTCTCTCTCTTAAAAAAAAATAAAAAGGTGGGGAAGGGGATGCAGCTGCGAGGAAGAGCCCTGGCCCGGCTTGTGTGCGGTCCTGGGTTCAATCCTTAGCACTGCAAAATAAGTAAACAAAAGCTTTATCTAGGGATCTGGGGGTTTTCTTATAATAATAAATCCGTGGAAGCTGAAATTTAAAATACAGTATCATTTGCCATAGGTTTCATGGAATAAATGTCGTTAGGATGCTTTTCAACTGCAGCATTAACCGCGCAGCTGGCTCTCTGTTTTTCTACCCTGACAGCTGCTTTCTCATCCCAAGTTCATTTCTTTTCTTCCTCATTGTGTATCAACATGCATTTTGTAAAAAGTGGGATATTTCATATTCTTCTTCTTCTGGTTACTAGGAACTCTATGAAATTGACAGGCTCAAAAAAAAAAAAATGTATCAAAAGCAAAGTATGGCATGGGACCAAAGGAAGGTGGCTGTGCGGGTCAAGTAGTTCAAAGTTCCAGCCGAACTGTAGAAGCGAATAATCGCGGTGTCAGGCAAGGTTATCGGCACAGAGGACGAATTGATTCATCAAAGCATTTATAAGCTGAGTAGGCTGCAATCGTGAGCCTTGCCTCAGGATCTGCACCCATTACTTATGCAGGAAGCAGTTTATAAACAGTGGCAACAGGAACCTCAGTGTTCTTTGCAAAAAGCCACACCTTCCAGGAGGAGCTCTGTCTGCCAGGGAGTCGTCAACATCCCCGCCAAAGAGACAGGAGCCATTCATTAGGCACCTGGACTTCGAGCCGGAGGAATTTCACTAGAATATTTTTTCTCTATTTTCACCCCCAGGAATTTTCCTTTAGAATCAGTGTGAGAACCACATGGCTAAAGAATAGTGGAGAAGTCGTGTTAAGATCTTCCTGCCTTCTTTTTAAAAATCTAAAAATCTTTTACTGTAGCAAAATTTATGCAACATAAAATTTATCATTTTGAGGTGTCCAGTTCTGTGTCGGGTTCATCTGCATCATTGCCACCATCACCGCCACCTGTCTTTCCATCCATCTTCTTTTTTTTTTCAGTGTTAGGGAGCGAACCCAAGGCCTCGTGAATACCAGGCAAGTGCTCTTCACTAAGTTGCGCTCCAGCCCAAGCACCACCCATGTTTAGAACTTTTTTTTATCATTGTTCCAAGCTGAAACCCTTTAAACACTGCTTGTCCCAGCCCTTTAATCCCTGGTGACTACCATTACTCTTTTTTTTTTTTTTTTTTTAGAGAGAGATGGACTGTGAGAGAGAAAATCAATTTATTTAGTTTTTGGTTTTTCACGTGGCCTTCGTTGCTCCAACACTTCATTGTGTACGTGGTGCTGGGGTTCGAACCCGTGTTCTCGTGCATGCCAGGCAAGCGCCATAACCACTGCTCCAGCCCCCACATTACTGCTCCTGTCTCTAGGAATTTACTTATTCCAATTGGAATCACACAATATTTGTCCTTTATGTCTGGTTCATTTCACTTAGCTCGATGTCCTCAAGGTTCATCCCATTGTAGCATGTGCTAGATTTACTTCCCTTTTAGGCTGAATAATATTCTTGTGCGTGATTATAGCACGTAGTTTGTCCAATCTCCCAACAGAGACTTGGGTGCTTCTACCCATCAGCTTCCCTTTTTTTTTTTTTTTTTTTAAGAGAGGGAGAATCAATTTTATTTATTTTTTCATCTTTTTTGTCTTTCTAACACTTAGTTGTGCTGGGGTTCAAACCCGGGTCTTCGCGCATGCCAGGCAAGTGCCATAAACCCTGAGCCACCACCCAGCATCCCCCCATTTTAAAATTTTTTCAATTTTTTTATTTTATTTTTTTCACCTGGCCTTTATTTCTCCAACCCTTAGTTGTGTATGTGGTACTGGGATTTGAACCCGGGTCCTTGCGCATGCCAGGCAAGCGCCCCAGCTGCTGAGCCACCATTCTAGCCCCTGCTTCTACCTTTTGACTCTTGTGACTAATGCTCTTGTGACTACGAGAGTTCAGATGCCTGCTGAAGTCCCTGTTTTCAGTTCTTTGGGGTAGATGCTCACAGAAGCAGAATTGCCAGGCCACATCACAGGTCCGATTTTAATCTCTTGAGGACTCATGCCAGCATTTTCAAACGCACCTGCACCATTTCACCCTCCCACCCACCACGCACAGGAGGTCCATTTCCACACCTTCTCTCCCAAATCATTTTCTTTTCTTTTGATACTGGGGAATTGAACCCAGCTACAATTAACCACGGAGCCACATCCCCAGCCCATTTTAGTTTTTATTTATTTATTTATTTTTTTTAAAGAGAGAGGGACAGTGAGAGAGACAGAGAAAGAGAGAAACAACTTTATTTAGTTTTTCACATGGCCTTTGTTGCTCCAACACTCAGTTGTGTACGTGGTGCTGGGGTTTGAACCCGGGTCCTCGTGCTTGCCAGGCAAGCGCCGAAACCGCTGAGCCACCACTCCAGCCCTAGTTTTTATTTTGAGACAGGGTCTCACTGAATTACTTAGGGCCTTGCTAAATTGATGGGGCTGGCTTTGAACTTGGGATCTTCCTGCCTCAGCCCCACCTGGGATTACAGGTGTGCACCACTGCGCGGACTCACTCATTTCCTACTGCTTTCTCTGGGTAGCCAACCAAATAGATGTGAGCAGCTGCTTATCAGGGTTTAGATTTGCATTTCCCTAATTATCGATGTAGAACATTTTTTTTTTTAAAGACAGAGGGACAGTGAGAGAAAGAGAAAGAGAGAATCAATTTTATTTGGTTTTTCATGTGACTTTTACCACTTCAATACTTAGTTGTGTACGTGGTGCTGGGGTTTGAACTCGAGTACTTGTGCGTGCCAGGCAAGCGTCGTAACTGCTGGCCTCTTGACCATTTGTACATCTCCTGTGGGAAGATTCCTGTTCAAGTCCTTTGCCCGTGTTCAAAGTGGGTTGCTTATTTTTTGTTGTTGAGTTGTAAGAGTTCTTTATTTTTATTTTATTTATTTATTTATTTATTTATTTTGAAGAAGAGAGAGAGTGATAGAGGAAGAGAGAATCAATTTTATTTATTTTTTCATCTGGCCTATGTTTCTCTGACTCTTGGCTGTGGTGCTAGGGTTGAACCCCAGTCCTTGCATAAGCCAAGCAAGTGCTCCAACTGCTGAGTCATGGCTCCAGCCCCTGTTAGAGTTCTTTATACTTTCTGAATAGTAATCCTTTATCAGATAGATGATTTTCAAATATTTTCCCATTCCATATGTTTTTTAAATTCTGTATAAGTCACAGAAAAACCAGATCGTGAAGGGACACTTTGACAAGCTGCCCACGGTGGAGTCGTATTAGGCATGCATTTTACTTTGTAGATCCAGCTATGTATTCGTGAGTGTGGGAGACAAAGAATGGCCCCTTGAACAGCGCAGAACGTCCCCACTCTGTTCAAACAGCACTGGCTGAGCTGGAGCAAGGGGAGGCCCATCTGCCTTCTCTGGGCCTCTCCAATGGGCCTTTCTCATCCCCAAGCTCGGCAGAATTCCGTCATTGAGAAACTGCTGCCCAAACAGGCAACCACACGTGCCGCTTAAACCAATTCAAATCTATTCAAATAGCATTTAATTCCTCAGTCTCTCCAACCACATTTCAAGATACAGCTTAGATAAGGAACATTTCCATCAGTGCAGAAAGTTCTGCTAATCAGCTTTGGGGTAGAAATTAGGGTTGTTGGTTTGTTTGTTTGTTTGCCACATGCAGTGGCACATGCCCATCGTCCCTGCTCCTGAGGAGGCTGAGGCAGGAGAATCTCTTGAGCTCAGGAGTTCAGGGCCAGCCTGGGTAACGTGGTGAGACTCTGTTTCTTAAAAAAGAAAAACAGAAAAAAAAAAAGAAAGAATAAATGAATGAATTTTTTAAAGAGAGAGTGAAAAATAAAGAGGAAATCAATTTTATTTATTTTTCCATCTGGTTTTTGTTTTTCCGACACTGAGTTGTGGTGCTGGGGATTGAACCCGGGTCCTCGCACATGCCAAGCAAGCGCTCTACTGCTGAGCCACTGCTCCAGCCCCGCATGGGTTCTTTACATATGGTGGAGCCCTCACACAAGACAGATACTGAACTTCAGAAACAGCAACCAATTTCAAAGCTAAAGAAAAAACGGACCCCATATTAGATCAGCACCTAGAGGTCAACAGAACTCATTTGAGTTACATTCAGATTTCTCCTCACTTACTGTCTTGGCTATAATTTCTGTCTGCAATATAATCTAGGTGAGTGTTTTTCAAATCAAGAGCTGGAAACTGGAGCGGTGGCTCAGCGATTACGGCGCTTGCCTGGCATGTGTGAGTACGCAGGTTCAGACCCCAGCACCACGTACACGACAAAGAGTCCAAGCAACAAAGCCCACATGAAAAACTAACATGAAATTGGTTCTCTCTTTCTCTCTCTCTCACTGTCCCTCTATCTTAAAGAAAGAAAGAACAGAGCTGGAGACCTGGGACATAGTTTCTCGCTGTGTTGTGGGGCTGCCACCAGGAACAGTGACTTAGGACACTAGTTGGAAAGGCAGAGTTCTAGCTTCCGCAGTGGCAGGTCCCTGAGCCAGAACCTCTGAGGTGGAGACTTCTGTTCCTCACTGGTTCCTCAGGTGACTCTCTTGGGGACGGACAGGTCACAGCCCCACTTAGGAACCTGCAGCTGGGCAGCTAAAGTCCCTGTGTCGTCCCACCAGAGTAATGACAAAACAGCAGGCCGTGGGAACCGACTTAAAACCCTGGTCCACACCCCTGGCCCCTTGCTTTGTGTCCTTATGAGACAGATTAGGAGAGACAGTGAAATGGCTAGGTAGTCAGGATAGAGGGCCCCTACCCAAGAGCTAGCTGGTGGAGGCAGAGAGTGATTGACAGGGCGTGCTCAGGGCCTTCAGATGCAAAAAGACCATGAGGCTCACCTTTGTCCCAACTAAGGTGGGGGTGGTCGCAGGCTTGCCCAGGGCCTTCAAATGCAAAA
>PVKS010025211.1:0-30119 GCA_004027875.1 Aplodontia rufa
ATGCTAGTCATACAAGCAAACTAAGCAAGCTGGTTCTGATGATGTCATTAATTTTATAGCCTCCATATAAACTCCTCTCTGAGTCGGGACTGGTGCAGCTCTGAGGGCACTGTGAGAACAGCATCACTTGATCAACCCTTGACCACTGGACAAAGTGCCACAAGGGATGAAGGCACTTCTTGGCCAAGACACTGGGAGGGATAGAGGTGCTATCTGTCAGACTGTCACCACCGAACTCTTCTTGGAGCAGTCACCAACCTCTTGTAACTTTCCCCAATAAATCATTTCTCCTATACTTTCTCCTGGTACTTTATTTGGTGTGTCTGCAACCTACCATATAGCTCTGGCACAACTGAGTTGTGGATGAGGCCATTTGAAATTAAGGAATAGGCAATCAGCTTGCAGAATGTGCGGTAATGAACAAATAAAATGAGCAGTTGAATTACCATATTTATGTTTTCTTACTCTCATTGAATGAAATTATTAATCCAAGGTGATGGTTCAGCAAATGTACCATAGGATAACCTTGCAACAATTAGTGGAAATAAAATAAGTAATTAAAAATAATTGAAGATCTCGCATTCACAGGCTGCACAATTGCAGACCGTCACCCAGCTCTGTGCTGCTATAAAGAATCCCCTGTGGACGGGAGTTGTGGTCAGCATTCCACAGCAGTCAGTGATAGCCCCTAGTCCTTCAACCAGCAAAAACAGCCAGCAGCACCCTCTAAGCACACAGCATCCTCCAAGAATCTTCCAAGCAGATACAGCACTCTCCAGGCATGCAGACTCAGGCCTCTGGGCTAGAACAGACTGGCAAGCGACCAGGAAATAGCTCCTTTTCCCCAGCATCTCTAGGAGAGTCCACAGCTACAAGTCCCAGAGTTGCCAGTTAACTCAATTTGCATTTAAATATGCAAATTACCATAAAAAGTAATTTCTGAGGATAACCCCAAGCAGTCCATGAAGAACTTCAGCACATACACTGTGGCAGTACACCCCACAAAAAAGCTTTCAGAGGAACATCACACAGACACTAGACACCACCCAGTGTGCCCAGATACAAGCCCACTGATCAGCAACCTGTGTACTCCAAAAGGGGCAATGATCCTAGACTCCCTCACAGACCACCAAGCACCACATCAAGCAGTCTGGAATACCTCTACCTTAGTCCACTACAACTCACACACCTCAAAATATACACAAGGTAGTTCACACTGAATTTGACAGCACTGTATACGGGCAGCTTTTGTACAGAAGGGCACATAGTACTGTAATCCCTAACAAGAAGTAGCCTGATGCTAAGTCACAGACAATGAGGGACCATCTACTCTGAAGCTAATAGGTACCTACCTAGACACACTAAAGATGAGAGGAGGCCTCCTGAAATTGTACTGAGGTGAGCTATGTGATCACTACCTCCACACACAGGGAAATGTAGAGGTATGATGGGCATCTTCTAAAGATGCCAAATACCAATGATATCCAAATCAGGAATGCTCAGAAAGAAATCTTCTCACCTTGGCATGGAATATCATAGAAAGCTCTAACATCAATTTTTGATTTTACATGTATTATTTTTAATATTCAAGCTATGCATGTTACCTTATTATTCAGTACTGATGTGGGTTTGTGAGATGAGGTCAGATTCTTTGCTCCCGCTGGCAAATGGAGTCTGGGCTGACTACAGATTCCAGCAGCCAAAATAGCCAGCTTCTAGTGTTTGCAACTATTCCCCATTAAAACTGGGAATTTGGGCTGGATGCAGCTTTCTGCGGCTGAAATACTGTTAGCAACTTCCCAGATAAGAGCTGGGTTTTTTCCCTCCACTAATGTTGAGTGGTGTGTTGCAGTCCTTGGTGTGGAAATTCACCCAAGGAATTCGGCACCAATCTTCTGGGTTCTTGTCTCATGAATTTGAAGAATAAAATCCATGGACAACCATGGATGGAGGAGTAAAATGGAGTAGGATTTATTTAAGGAAGGAGAGCAGAGACTCCACAAGGCGGAGGGGCACCTGGAAGCAGGGTACCATCTAATGGAGGTTAGGCCAGGGGTTATACTGATTTGGGGTATGAGCATAATTAACATTCATGCAAAGCAGGCATTGAGAAATGCATCTACATCATTGGTTGAAACCTATGCAAAACAGGCATTGAAACTAAGCCCCAAAGTCATTGGTAAATGGTGCTGGACAAACTAGACAGCCACTTGCAGAGAGTTGAAATTAGACCCATACCTTTCTCCTTGCATGAGAATCAAATCAAAGTAGATCAAGGAGCTAAAAATTAAACCAGTTACCTTGCAGCTGATGGAAGACAAATTAGGTCCAACCCTTCAGCATTTGGGAGTAGGCAAAGACTTCTCAACATGTCTCCTAAAGTGAAGGAAGTAAAGTCAAAAATCAGTGAATGGGATGCCATAAAGCTAAAAAGCTTTTGCAGTGCCAAGGAAACAATCAAAAGAGTCAAGAAGTTTCCTACAGAATTGGAAATAGTCATGGGCTGTGAGTCCTCTGACAGGGACCTCATATCCAGAATCCACAAAATCCTCAAAAATCTCAGCTTCAAAAACACAGACAACCCAATCAATAAATGGGCCAAAGTGCTAAATAGAAACTTCTCAACAGAGGACATTGATCAAGCCAATGAATACATGAGAAAGTGCTCTAAATCACTAGTAATCTGAGAAATGCAAATGAAAACCACATTTTGCATTGCCAGTCAGATTGGCAAAAATGAAGAAAATAAACAAATATAGATCCAGAGGGGTTGTGGAGAGATAGGCACACTAGCACACTGTTGGTGGAGCTGCAGACTGGTACAGCCCCTCTGGAAAGCAGTGTGGAGAATCCTCAAAAAACTAGGGATGAACCCACCATATGATCCTGGTATTCCTCTCCTGAGTATTTTTCCAGGGGATTTAGAATCAGCACATTACAGCAACACAGAGAAATCAATGTTCATTGCAGCTCAATTTACTATAGCTAAATTATGGAAGCAACCCAGATATCCCTCACTGGATGAATGGACACAAAAACTGTGGTACATATATACATGGAATTCTACTCAGCAATTAGAAACAATGATATTGCAGCCTTTGAAGGTAAATGGATGGCTATGGAAGAAATTATGCTGAGTAAAATCAGCTTAACCCAGAGAATCAAGTGTCGAATGTCTTCACTCATCTGTGGAGGCTAGAGCTAGACCCTGGCCAGTGAGAAAGGAGGTCTATTATCATGCTTTAAATCTAAATAAAGTGTAATGACACACAACCTAAAGTGTTCATGGAGATGTATTGTGAAGGAGTGGGGAGGGCAATAAGGGTGGGTAATGGGGGCTCTGGGGGGTAAATCTAATTTTCAGAATTTATATACATGTATTATATTATTTCATTAGAAGCTTGTTTGATTATTCAACAAATAAATGTCTTAATAAAAAAAATCTGTGCAAAGCAGATAGCAATTCTTTCCAAGTTCCCATCTGTGTCCACCCCTACTTCTTAGTTTTCCCCACTCTGAAACAAATTCATTACTCCCACAGGTGAGCTTCATGATCATTTGCATTTGAAGGCCCTAAGCATAACTGTTAATGCCTCTCTAAGGGGCAGCTTCTAGGTGTGATTGAATGGGGCCCCAAGTCCTGACTACCTAGTCATTTTACTATCTCTCCTAAAACTGTCTCAATATTATAGCCTTCAACTCAATTGATTGTATTTCCTCTAGTATTTTAAAGCCTTAATTGCAATCGTTCTGTCTTTGCTTTCTTAGTCCAGGTTTATACTTGCTCCTCTTAGTCTCCCTTTTCCTTCTTGCACTATCTGCTCCTGTCACAAATCCTACCCTAATCCCCATTTTTTCTCCTTTTAATCTTAGTTTGTATTAATTTATCTTTCTTCTTTCCACATATTTTATCTTCCTCCCTTTTCAACCACTATGTAATATAATAGTAATTTTATTGTCTTTAACAACTAAGTTCTCAATTTATTAAAAAACATACTACAATTTCACACCTGTATTAGGGGAACTGTAGAAAACAGTCTCATTGTATTCTATTTTTCTGAAGGGTTAGGAGTACATGCGTTTGCTTTTAAGTGACTGCAGTTAATAGTGATTAGATTCTTCTGTCAAAGTATTGCTGGATGGGCTCGGGGAGTGGCTCAACAGTTATGGGACTTGCCTGGCATGTGCAAGTACACGAGTTCAAACCCCAGCACTATATACACAATGAAGCTTCGGAGTAATGAAAGCCACATGAAAACTAAATAAAATTGATTCTCTCTCTCTCTCTCTCACTGTCCCTCTCTCTTTAAAAAAAAAAAAATGTATTCCTGGTTACTGAGCATAGCAGAGAACTCCCATTGACTGGGAATATCAATACTTGGATATCCATCTAGTCCAGGGTACTTGTGCAAGAAACTCACTAAATAGAATATTCTGGGATGATTATCCCAGAATATAAATAAACAAACAATATGAAAAAGCAATGGAACAAGATGCCCCAAACAGCCCACGACACTTCAACAACTAATCCCATTGATGCCATAGTGGAGGAAAAGTGGGATAAAGAATTTAGAAATCTCATAAAGTTTTCAATTAATGAAAACAAGGTGCAAGGAATGACTGAGAAAGAAAATACAAGAAATAAAGATCATTTCAATAAAGAGATATTCTGAACAAAATTTAAATCAAAGTCCTGGTAATGAAGACTCAGTAAGTTGAATTAAAATTTCAGCTGAAAGCATTACCAATAGATTACACCCCCATAGAAGACAAATTCTGAGGCATAAAGATAAAGTGTATAATCTTGAAAATAAAGTTGACAAATAAAGAAAAGGTTAAGAGGCCATGGCCACAATATTCAAGAAATCTAAGATAACATTAAAAAACCAAATCCAAAAATTATTGACATAGAAAAAATCATTGAAATATAAACTAAAGAAATGCATAATCTTTTCAACAAAATAATATCAGAAATTTTTCCAAAACTTAGAAACAAGATGGAAATCTAGATGCAAAAGGTACTTAGAACCCAAACAGACAAGATAAAAACATTCTTTTTAAAACTCATAAGTAGGGGCTGGAGCAATGACTCAGCAGTTACAATGCTTGTCTGGCATGCACAAGTACATGGGTTTGAACCCCAGCACACATATACAACAAAGTGCTGGAACAACAAAAGTCACATGAAGAACTAAAATACAAATTGCTTCTCTTTCTCTTTCTCTCTGAACTTCTTTAAAAAAAAATAAAAATTTAAAACTCATAAGTAAAATGGCTAACATACATAACAAGGATAAAATATTAAAAACTGCAAGAGAAAAAAAGGCAGGTGACATTTAATAGTAAGCCAATTAAACATTCTATTTATTTGTCAGCCCATATACTAAAATCCAGGGTGTTTTGAAATAAGTATACCAAACCCTGAAAGTAAACAGATGCTTACCCATAATATATAATCAATACTGATTACATATGATTATATATGTAATCAATATCGATTATATATATTGATTATACATATAATTTTATATATAATTGATTATATATATTATACTCTGCATGAAAAATCAAAAACACCTCTTCACAATAGTACTGGGTGATTTCAACATACCTCTTTCATTAATAGATCATCCAGACATAAACTAATTAAAGACTTTTCCAAATTAAAAAATATGTTTAATCAAATGGAACTAACAGACATGCAAAATATTTCATTCATCAACAACCAAACTCACATTCTTCTCAACTGTACATGGAACCTGTTCTAATATAGACTATATTTTAGGACACAAAGCAAGATATAGCAAATACAAAAAAATATACAGATAATTCTTTACATCCTACCAGATCTTCAGGGAATGGAATCAGAAATCAATCATAAGATCAAAACAAAACATTTTAACACCTGGATATTAAATAATAGATTTTTTGAATGAGGAATGGGGCATGGAAGAAATTGAGAGAAATCCAAAATTCTTAGAAACAAATGAGAACAGAGAAAAAAATTAACAAAATCTCCAGGACAATATAAAAGCAATTCTAACCAGAGTTCATAGTTTTGAGTGCTTATATTTAAAAAGAAAAAGATGAAGAAAGATTCCCCACAAAATAATCTAGTGTTACATGTCAAGCCAACCAACTCCAAACCAACTAATTCCAAAATCAGTATGACAGCAAATAAACAAAATCTGAGACAAAATTAATGTAATCAAGAATTTTTAAAAAATGCACAGGTTCAATTCAACAAAGAGCTGGCTTTTTGAAAAGATGAACAATTTTGATAAATACTTAGCCAAACCAACCAAAAGATAGAAAAGGCCCAAATCAACAAAATTATAGATGAAAAGATAACACCACAGACTTATAAACATACAGAAGATCATTAGAAAACCAGTTTGAAAAACTTATACATGCTTACCAATATTTATAGCAGCACAACCCACAATAACCAAAGTTATAGAACCAACCTAGGTGTCCATCAATAGACAAATGGCTAAAGAAAATGTGATACACATACAGAATTGAGTTCTACCCAGCTACAAAGAAGAATGAAAGGTTATGGCATTTTATGGTAAGTAGATGGAACTGGAAAAACATGCTGAGTGAAATAAGTCAGACTCCGAAAGCCAATCCTTGAATGCTTTCTCTCATGTGTGAAAGCTGGAGAAAAAAATAAGTAAGGGAATCTCATAAGCACAGAAGATCAGTAGAGGAAAGATGGAGGACCAAGGAAGATGGAGGAGGAGAGCAAAAGGGGAAGAACTGGGGAAAGAAATTAACTCAATTTTACTAGGTGCATATTAGAATGAATTTCAATTTTATTATATAACTAGAATACATGAATTTAACTAATTGGTTGATTGATTGAAGGAAAGAAGACCAATATAGTAGATTGGGGAGAGAAGAGGTAGGACTGGGTATTGAAATGGAGAAAACTATTATATACATTTATGAATATGTCAAAACAAATCTCATTATGTATGACTATGATGCACTGAAAGTCTAAAAAAATTTAAAATTCTCATACATTACCTTGTGAAAGTTTTATAATTTGGAGTTTTATGTATGAGCTAATGTTTGAAAACACCATGGAGTATGGATTGGAGGTGTTTTTAGTTAGTTTTAATTTTCATTTTGTTTTTTTGCACATAGATATCTAGTTATTCCATTACAATTTCTTGAAAGGCTACCCTTTCTCCACCACATTCTCAGCACTTTTATCAAATCCATGTGTGTATGTGTTTGTATTTGGAGTCTCTATACTCCATTAATCCATTTTTCTATCTTTATGACAACATTGTTGTTACAATTACAGTAGCTTTATATTAATTCTTGAAATAGGGTTGTGTTAGCCCTCCAACTATCTTCTTTTTTCTACAAAAACACTTTGATTTTTTCCAGATCCTTTACATTTTCATATGATCTATAGAATGAGCTTGAAAGTTTTCTATGAAAAATATTCTGCTTAAATTTTTATTGTGATTGTGTTGGATCTACAGATTAATTTGCGCTGAACCAAACTGACATTTTAACACTAGTGCTTCCTCTGATCTATGAACAAGCTACATCTCTTCATTTATTTGGGCGTATGCTTTTTCTAAGGCATATTCTGTGGTTTTTCATTGTACTAGCTTTCACAAATTGTTTTGAATTTACCTTTCCTTTTAAGAGAGAGGGACAGCGAGAGAAAGAGAGAGAAAAAGAGGATCACTTTTATTTAGATTTTATGTAGCTTTCATTGTTTTGACACTTGCTTGCGTACTTGGTGCAGGGATCTTCGTGCATGCTAGGCAAGCACCATAACCACTGAGTCACTGCTCCATCCCTGGATTTACCCTTAATGATATTATTATCAATTGTATATTTTTTAAAATTACAAACAAGAAATTTCTATATATTTTATTTGTTTACTTCTAGTTTAAATTTGTTATTAAAGAAAATTTCATAATTTTTTTTAATTTACTGAGCCTTGATTTTTGGCTCAGCATTAAGTCTGTCTTGGTGAGCATACTTAGAACATATATATCACAGTTCTTGACTCCATCTATAAATGTCAATTAATTGATGATGACAGTTGATACATATGTTCACATCTTATTGATAATTATTTTTGCCTAAATTTCCATCAAATCTAGAGAAAGGCTTTGAAAATTCCAAATATGATTTAGATTTTTTTCCTTTAACTGCTATAAGATTCTGGTTAATGTATTTTGAAACTGTGTTTCAGAAACATCTGTGAACATTATGGGTCACTGACAACATTTCATTAGCATGTATTTCATTGGCATCTTTTCTTATAAAATGTTCCTCTTTGACTGTAGATAAAAGTTCTTCATCTGGGAATCCTTTCTTTTGATACTAACAGGTTACTCACTACTGTTCTTTCATACTTTCTGGTTCTGTGGCAAATCCTTTCCATTCTTTTACTTTCCAGTCCCTATCCTTACATATAAAGTTTTTCACTTGAAGACAGTGCTTTCTAGATCTAGCTTTGATTTCTTTATTCTTTTTTAAGATCAATTGCTTTTTATTTTTCTTTGGGTCCTTAATTCATTTTGTTTAATTAGAATATTGATATAGTTGACCTTAGGCTCCCATTTTATTGTCTCTTTATACATTGTCCATCCGTTTTTGCTCAGGGTTCTCCTTCTTTGCCTAATTTTGAAATAATTGAACGCTGTAGCATTCCATTTTAATTTATCTATTGAAACTTTATCAGTTCTTTTCCTAAATTTTACATCATTGCTCTAGTGGTTACATATCCTTAAATTTTACAGGTTACTTGGAATGATTATAAAATTACTACACAAGAGTTATAGAAATCTAGTCTTTGTAAGGTTGTTGCAGTCACGTATTCCTCTTGTAAGTATATTATAAATATCAGAAAATTAATATAACATTAGTTTTTAATACACAAATGATTTAAATATAAAATGTGTTTTGTGTTCACTTTTTCATGTACAATTTCAAATGCTCTTTATTTGCATAAAAATCTTTACACATTGAGGTGGTGGCTCAGCGGTTGCGGCTTTTGCCAGGCATGCGTGAGGATGCGGGTTCATATCCGAACACCTCGTACACAAAGAAGCATCAGAGCAATGAAAACCACATGAAAAACTAAATAAAATTGATTCTCTCTCTCTCTCTCTCTCTCTCTCTCGCCATCCCTCTCTATCTCTCTCTGTTAAAAAAAATCTTTTCACATTGAGTATGTTTTCTGCTGGTTTTAAGCAGTCAAGTGAAATTTAAATTGTTCTGGGTCAATTGCTTTGTTTTTCAGATGCTTGATCTTATAGGAAGGGGGCATAACAGCTTACTGTTCTATAGTGCAGTTTCTTGTTGCTTAGGTAACTTCATTCCATCATTTACGTAAAGACAACTTTAGAATTGAGTCAGAAGGTGTTTATCAGATTTTCTCTCATTAACTGACTGACCTTAGTAAAATCATCTGTGAGTCTTTTGTTACAATGACATGTATATATTTGCATTCTTTCCTGGCAATTCTGTTCTGAGAATCAAATAAAATGACAGAATATACATGGAATGTATTATGAACCATAAAGCAATATAAATGTAAGGTATGATTATTATTTAACCGTAACTCACATCACTCAAACAACCTTCTGAGATATCAAAGCAGTATAATCAGTTAAAGAGTGATAAATGAAAATCAAGATGAATAAATATAATAGAACAAAATTCATGTTTCCTGCAATGCATATTTAGAATTATTATCTTAGTAAAAAACAGAGTTTCATTATTTTTCATGTGAAAAATATCAAATTCAGATCATCTTGAAGCATTAATTAGCAAGTAAAACACATTTACACCTTATACACATACATTGATGCTGACATTTTACCTTCCTTCAAACTCAAGAACTTATGCAGAGATATTTCAGTATATTGGGATAAAGGAACTTAAGATCGGGCTAGAGTCGTGGCTGGGCGGTTACAGCGTTTGCCTGGCATGCCTGAGTACACGGGTTCAAACCCCAGCACCATGTACACAACAAAGTGCCCGAGGATTGAAAGTCACAAGAAAAACTAAATAAAAATTGCTTCTCTCTTTCTCTCTCTCTTTCACTGCCCCTTCTTTCTAAAAACAAACAAACAAACAAACAAAAAAACCTCTAAGTTCAGGGTTATTAATTTTAAGAAGAACACTTACAATAACTACCTTAGTAGTTTGTGAACATCAAAAGGATATCATCATAACATTTCTGCATAGACCAAGGAGAAAGCATATGATTCGGTCTTGTATTTGTGTAGTCACTATTCGTTTGATGAAGGTAAACCTACTAGCAGTGGTTTGTTTTAGGTACATTGCAAGGATAAGACTGGTCTAGGACAACAGTGATCCAAAGCCAACTAAGGCATTCATGAAGAAAAGATAGAATAGAGACAGAAAAGAAAAGCAATCTAAATGAACTAGCTTCACTATTGGGAAAATGCAGTCATCAATTAAAGATAAGCACAGAACAGAAAACCAAAATAACAGAACAAAAACAAGGAGAATAAAATATAGGATCATAGCAGATGAGAATGGAGAATTGGGAAATGCATTTCAGAACTGAAGTTCTGCTTAAATTTTCTTTTTATATAGTTCCTGACATCTGATAGATGAGGTTATTAGTTTGGATTTTGAAATATCTTATAGAGAATCACATTTCTGATGTGAGATAGAAAACATATCCACATCTAGAACATAAACATCATTTTTCACTAGGAAAATTTTAAATAGAGAGACAGGATCACCAGTGTATTTTTAAGAGCACTTTAATCAGTTTTTAAAAGAGTCTCATTTAGGTGTAAAATATAAGCTGAAGAATATAACAAAAATGGATTGCATTTATTTTAAATGGTGATAAATTATGATAAATATGTCAAAAGTATAAATGAGAGAATAACAAATTGACAATCACAAAAGTCTTTTCAGCAGCAGGCAAGATAGGAACATCCTTTTTTTGATCAAAAGTTGGTTTAAAGAAGAAGAAATTCATTAATAGCTAAAATATTGCAAAGGTTACATAGAGAATTAACTACCAATAAAAAAATCTGATAAATAGCACATTATTTCTTGATTTTAGCACCTATATTGAGAGTGGACATTACTTTTCTCACTTTAAATGTAAAAAAAAATATTTTCAAACATATAATTGAATGTGGTGGTAGAGACATCATTTTTTTGACTTGGTTACATTTATTCTTTTTGGAAAAAAATAAACTTTGTTGTGTATTTTTAGGGTTTACAATATGTTATGAGATACACAGCAAGAGTAAGATGGACGCTTTAGTGAAGCAAATGACATAATGTCTCACTTTGTGTTATTTATCTGGTGACAATAACATGTAAAATCTACTTATTTAAGAAGAACAACAAAAAAGAACCCAGATACAATTTTATTAACTTCATTCCTGTTATAGTCATCTTTTCTGTTTCTGTGACCCAAGGACCTGATAAGAACAATTTTAGGGGGAAAAGTAAATTTAGGGGCTCATAGTTTCAGAGGTTTTAATCAATGGAAGGCCGGTTCCACTCCTCAGGGTTCAAGGTGAGGCTGAACATCGTAGCAGAAGAGAGTGACAGAGGGAAGCAGACCCGGGCCTGGCTCCAGGAAACAGAGAAACAGAGAGAGACTCCATGCCAAACACAAAATATATACCCCAACGGATGCTCCCAATCACTCAACTTCTCCAGCCACACCTGACCTGCCCAGAGTTGCCAGGTAATCGCTATCAGGGGATTAACTCACTGGGTTATAGCTCTTATAACCCAATCATTTTGCCTTGGCCTTACTGCATTGTCACATGTGAGCTTTGGGGGGAAACCTTGCATTCAAACTATAGCAAACCCTCATATTGTACAAGAAATTTCTAGACTGGATCATAATACATAACACTACTTCATGTTCTTTGAACTATATTTTCCCATTTGCAATACCCTTCCCATTCTATTAACTACTGTTTAATTCTCTGTATACTTGACCATTTTTTCTTTTCATACATATGTGGTCATGGAATATTTTTCTTGTGTTACTGATTTATTTCAGCATAATGTCCTCCATATCCATTCAGGTTGTGATAAATGGCAGCATCTCCTTTGTTGTGTATGTATACCACTTTTACATAGTTTCCATATCTGACTGTTATTAATAATGCTGCAGGGAGTAGAGATATCTTTATAAGGTGATTATTTCATCTCCTTTAGGTATATGTGCTGAAAAGTGATAATTGGTTCATACGGTAGTTATATCTTTAACTTCTTTAGGTACCTCCAAACTCTTTTCCATAAAGACTGTCCACATTCCTACAGTGTAGTATGTTTCCATTCTCCACACTCTCAACTTCTGTTTTATCTAGTCTTTGATAACAGCTATACTAACAGGTGTGAGATCATATATCATAGCAGTTTAAATTTCCCTTCCCTGATGTTTAGTGCTGTTGGGCACATTTTCCTATACCTGTTTTCTATTTATAGGTCTTCTTTGCAAAAGTGTCTGTTCAGATTTATTGCTCATTTTAAAAATCAAGTTATGTGCTTTTCTACTGTTGAACTGAAGGAGTTCTTTATATATTTGCATATTAGCACTATTAGATTGTGCTTTATGAATATTTTTCCCACTTAATAAGCTGCCTTTTTCATTTTGATGAGTGTTTCCTTTTCTTTGTTAAAGACTTACTTTGATGTAGTCCCATTTATTTGTTTTGACTTTTCTATCCTGAGTTTCTGGTGTGCTATCCAAAAAGTCATTGCCAAGGCTGTTGTTGAGAATATTATTTCCCTGAGTTCTCTTCTACAGATTTTATGGTTTTAGGCCACATATTTTTGTCTTTTATTCATTAAACTCTACCTTTTTCACTATACTACTAAGCTCTGTAACAACAAAGAAGTAATTTTCTGCATGTACAGTACATGTACGTGAATTTTTCTGTCATGCTCTTACTCATACCCATATTAGCTACATTGATCACTTTTGAATAAAATACTTTAAAATGCATTACATTTTATGTTAAGCAGATGAATCTAGTAATTCAAACACAGAAAATCAAAGTAGTCATTCTGATTTATATTCCCATATCTGCAACACAGCCATGATTTCGGGCAACTTGCTTAACTTTTAATCTGCTAAAGTAAACAATTATGAAAATGATATTAGATTACCTTAGAGTGTGTAAGTGCATAAGCCAATTAGTGACTTCAAAACATGATTACTAATGTAAGAACATCTTCAGAAGATGCCATCAATTTTATATACCATTAGATCAAAATTGCAACTCTATAAATTATTTTGTTTTGAACTTGTTTATTCAAATTTTTTCTTTTAAACATATTCATTTTTAGCACTGATTTCCATTTTTCATAACTTTTAAAACAAGTAAATAATAATCCTAATACTACAATTAACCTTCTGTCATGTTTTTCAATACATTTTCTTTTACAGTTAGGCTCAAACTTCTTAACCTGTTATATTAAAAAAACAAAATTCTGGAGCTGGGGCAGTGGATCAATAGTTTCAGTGCTTGCCTCTCATGAGCAGGGACTTGCGTTCGTACCCCAGCATCACGTACACAAGGAAGTGTCTGAGCAAAGAAAGCCACATGAACAACTAAATAAAATTGATTCTCTCTTTCTCTCTTCCTCTCACTCTCTCTCTTTCTTAAAAAAAAAAACAATTCTCATGAAATATCAATACTACAAACTTCTTTTGTATTATCTTTTTACTATACCTTGTACTGTGGCCAAAATATATCATGATTCTGCTGTTTTCATAAATATTATCTCTATCCTACATCTCCTTTTCATATCTGTATCCACTCCTCAAGGGAAAACTGCAAATGCAGCTTCTATGTGATACCATTTTTAACTGAATCCAAGATAAAAATAATTTCTTCTTATTTTACAAGTAAATATCATATTATTTTTTTTCTTACGGTTGTCCTTGCTATTTGCTTCAATTAGACTCTGAGTTATATTTCTTAAAAATCGTATTTTTATGTTTTCTGTTTCAATACAAAGCTAAGACTATTCCAAAGAGTAATACACCATTGGCAGTACAATATAAACTGACTCCTAGAAGATATAGACAGGTACAGACATAAGGTGGGGAGAAGGTAAGTCTAAGAGCTACTTCATTTTTACATTACCTTACTTACTAAATCCTACGGAAAAAAATAATAAAACACTATAGGCTACAATTATTTAAAGCGGATATAATATTTTATATATTTAATATTTGATTGGTTTTCTTAAAAGTTCTGACAATTTTATAACCCATTTTGAAGCTGAAGAAACTAAATTTCATAGATTCGGTATATTTTTCCAAACCACAACAGACAATGGCATAGAAATTTAAGATGTAATAACTAAATAAGAATCAGTAATAATATAAAAGAAATCAATAATACTACCAACCAACAGTATCTAATTGACATTCACAAAACAATTCACCTTTATAATAGCAAAATGCATAAGCTTTTCAAGCACCTGTTTTAGTCTGCTTTTTCACTGCTGTGATTAAAAGACCCTTTTAGAAGTAAAAGTTTATTTGAGGATACATGGTTTCAGAGGTCTTAGTCCACAGAAGGCCAGCTCCATTCCTTGGGGCTTGCAGTAAGGGTGAACATCAGAAGCATGTGGCAGAGGGAAGCATCTCAAAGTGTCACATTGGGAAGCAGAAATCATTCTACTCATCAAATATAAAATATATACCCTAATAGCACACTCCCAATGACCACCTCCTCCAGCTACACCACACCTGCATTTGGTTGCTAATTAATCCCTTTCACTGGTTACTCACTGGTTGGGCTCTCATAACCCAATCATTTCACCTCTCAGCCTTTTAGCATTGTTTCACATATGAGCTTTTGGGGGACACCTTTCATCTAACCCACAGCAGCACCCATGGAACACATACCAAAACAGTCCATATTTTTGACCACCAAACAAACTTCAACAAATTTAAAAATTGATGTCATACACAGCATATACTGACCTAACATGATCCTGGATTTTGCTCTAGCCTCCACAAATGAGGGAAAGCATTTGACTCTTAATTTTCTGGGTTTGGCTCATTTCACTTAGCATAACTTTAACCATTTATTTGGATAAGTATGACCACTTATAATTTGTCTGCATCTAGAGCAGGCAATGATGATCTAGTATTTGAATTCCAGTTTTATACAGTATTTATGACACACAAAAGCCAGCTCTACCATATGCAACCAACAGTTCACCTTATAAAAGCATCTCATCATCTTATTGTTCAGAAATATCAGTAGGGTCTTACTTTTTTGTCTCATCTTTTTCTTGTCTACACCTCACACTGAGAGTTACAGCTTCTCACCTTTGATTAATAAGATGCATATACAGAAGTCTGTAGTTCCTCAAAACCACAAATTTCAAGTGAGGTGACATACCTATAAGGAAAAAAGAGAAAAAACAAAAAGAAAGCAATTATAACCCAATATTAATAGGATGTTAAACTGGCAAAAAGAACTGTGAGTGTTTTTTATTTTCTTTCTAGGGCTAGAGAGGTGGCTCAGAGGTAGAGCCTTTGCCTGGCGTAGGAGTACCAGCGTTCAAATCTCAGCAACACATACACAATCAAGTGGAGGAAAAACAAAAACTGGACCAAAAACTAAATTAAAATTGACTCTCCCTTTCTCACTCTTTCTCTCTCTCCTTAAAAATTTGTACAATAAAAAAAATTTTATTCAGAAAGTTTTATTTTACATTTTACAATAAAACTTTCATTTTGAATATTGATTTTGAATGTTTGATTTTGAAATTTTTATTTTAAAAATGTACAGTAAAATAAAATTTCATATTGGATTGTATAATTTAATTTTATGAAAGTATACTTTTGGCACAGAATGTATTTAGTAATTATTTTTACACCTCTACACACACAAGAACAAACACACACACATACATACACTGCATCTATTATAAACTCTAAATGATTTGGAAGCTTGGAAAATGTGAAAAATGATTTGTTAAAGTCTATGGGAAAATACTAATGTACATTCAGAGGAAAAAAGGCAAACACTATTACAGTCATTGAAGCTCAATGTTGCGTTGGTGGTATAGTGGTGAGCATAGCTGCCTTCCATTGAAGCTCAATGCAAAAGTAGATCAAGAGTGCATATACTTCTTCAAGGAAAAATTTAGAAATCTATAGATAAATTCTTGGAAATGCCCAGAGTGAATACTTTCTATCCTTCTGATTTTATGATTCTGAATAATAAATATGGAACATACAACACATCAGATACTATTGCTAACTTTCAAGTAGTCTAAGCTGAAAATGCACCACTTTGTCCTTTCTGTCAAATAGTAGCACAGGTTATTTCTGGGGAGAATAAGAAAAGCTTCTCTTTACTGGAAGACTTTTATTGAAAATGCACCTCATGTCTAATTCAATTTTTATTGAGTGTAGTCTCTGTTTAGCAGCATAATAAGGCACACACATACCAGAGAAAACACTCTGAAGTGTATGCTTTGGTGCTAAAATATGTAATACAGAGATTTATTTCTGTGGGAATCTATAAAGTCCAGGATTATTGTGACCTGAAATGGTTGGGAAAGAGTTTTGAGACTCAGGGAAGAGGGGTTTTCAGTATTTGCAGTTTTGCATTCAATGCCTGGGTCAATTCTTAGAACTTAATAGTGCTGCTCCAAACTACATGCTCTGAAAAAAACAGCACCATGGTGTTCCTAAACATAGTCAAGTTAATACAGTACAACAAACACAATAAGTAATATAGCACATTAATTTCTAAGGACTTCTGATTTTAAAAAAAAAGTGTCATAGATCTTCACCTAATCTAAATCTCTGATGAAAAATTCAATTACACTAAGTCCTTGTAAATTAGAAACATATTTTTTAACTCTTGAGAGAAATGAGATAGAGTTTCAGCATATTTCCAACAAATCTCTGCAGAACATGTATTATATTCAATGATATTTAAGAAATATTTTTCAAAAAGTTCTTACTCATCTACTTTTTAAGTACTCAAATCTTGAGATTATCATCTGACTCTTGAATTAAGAACTGTCATTTTTATGCTTGGAAAGATTTCATAGGGATATAAAAGAAATTAAGACAGATATATATCAAGTGTTTCCCACACTGATCATAAAAAACCATCTAGATCTTTCCTAAAATGCAGATCCCCAGATGGTTGCTTTAACATGCTAATTTTGTGTCTAGTATAGATCCAGAACTCAAAAATGCTAAAAGCAACTCATTATCTGAAGCACTACACATTGTAACTCTAAGGGGAAAAACAAATGAAATCAATGAAGCACAAGTTTAAAGGAATGAAACTGATGAAAAGGGCAGAATATAAAACCAGTTACACAAATAAAAGTCAAAATTGACTTTGTAATTATCAATAAAAATTAAAAATTCTAGTTTGGTGTAATTATATTCTATTATCCAGTCAGAGGAAGACATTATTTAGTTACCATCTAATATATAGATAGAATTGTATAGTCGCACGTTTTTGTCATCAACTTCTCTTTTTCTTCAATAGTATGACTTATGCAACTATGGAACTAAACTTCAAAAAGTTTGTTTATAGGGATGTTAGTTTTGGCCTGCAGATCCACCATTGGTATGCTGGTAAAAGTTCATCATCTATCCTCTAAAGCTGATTTGAACCTCTTTGAAGTTTCTCTTGTATAAATTCTCAATCCATGACCAATCGCAAACAACAAGGGTGACCTTAGTGAATGTGAACTTGAGAATAAAAACATCACGTTTGTTTATGTGAGCTTGTATGAGTTGGATCCAAGCTACCCCTTCCTTCTTCATCTAAAGGACATCATAAAAATACACAGAACTATAAGAGTATAAATGTATATTAAAGCAAACTGAATTTGCTGTTTGTCATACATATTTTTTCAACTATAAACTTTACCCATCCATTAATTTACTGTTTATCATTAATAAATTCTCAAACCCTCTCTTTTCTATTATAAAAATGACTTTTATGTGTTGCAAGCTTTGAGCAACAACCCAGACACTGGAATCTAAAGGATAAAAGTTTAAAAAGTAATAAGTGAAAGATAATGTCAGTGTCTTCTTTGCAGAAGAGATTCCAAAAACGCAGAGTATAAAACAGCATATGAGAACATGTCTGGGCCTGAGAGAACTTGGAAACCACATTTAAAACCTATAACTTTCCATAATATTTTAGTATAAAACCCTGCTGTGAATAAAAGCATAAATATCTACCTCCAAATTAGCAAATTTCCTAAGAGGTATCATCAATCATGTGTACTCTTTTTAAGCAATAATTAGGTTATCTCATATGTGAGTAGGAAAGTTGTACTTCTGCCTGTAGTCAGCATTTGCCAATTCTCACATATTATACATGATTATATTGGACTCAAGAGATTTTAAAACAACAGAGAATACAATTTGGAGTTTGGAGAGAGTAAAAGAAAAAAATCACTAATTTGCCAGTTTTATTGAAAGTTCACTTTATAATTCCAAGCTTATTTAATTGTAAGTATCCTTGTGCCCTTGAATTGAAAAGAAAGAAAGCTGTCAATTCATGTAGCACCATCTCCCTGGATACTAACCCAGGGGACATACTATCCTCTAATTATCTCTCTTCTGTAGACATTTATTTCTACCGTGCCTCAGATGACAGTTTTAAATGAAAGAACAGTTAAACTTTCTAAGGAAGAGTCACAGAGAAAGATATTTGATTTAGAATCATTGAGAATTAAGAAAACTCACTCGGTGATAGTATATCTAACTCCTTTGCAAACTAATAAATTGACCCTTAATGCATCCTCAGCATAATTTAGAGATTAAATTTTATTGACACTCCAGGGGAAATATTTATAGGCAGCCAGTTTTTATAATTGTTAGCTCACCATAATTAACAACTAAAATTTTAATATAAATAATAGAAACATGCCATTACCCCAAACCCTACGATTCTCTCTAATCTCACATTTTGTCCATTTTTGGAATATCAAAGAATGTCTGGAAACTGGATATTTAAAAAAGCTGAAGTAGACTTATGCTGTGATTAATTTTAACAATCAAATCAAGGTGAGTGTTAGGTGGAACCCACAGCTGTTATGTGAGTGAGCAGTAAGAGATTTCAGTGTCTGAAGTCACAAGAAAGTCAGAGGCTGAGGCTCATAAATTCTCAATACACATATAGATGGGCCTGACCTCCAAATGTCCATCTTTACATTAAGAACTTTAACATTTACTCTGAATTAAGTTTGACTCAACAAAGCTTTATGAAGTGCCATTTTTGTTCTTGGATACATGGAAGAGAATAACATACATATGACTATATTAGCAAATTTCACACTTAAAAAATTGTGGAGGATGAAGAGGTAATACACAAACCAGATTGTGTGTGGGGTGTGTGTGTGTGTGTGTGTGTGTTTCTCCATGCACACATTAGATTTAACTAAAAATATAACTCCAGATAAGGTGTTGGAAGGGGAGACAATTGCACTTATAAGCTGCAATTAGTTATTTAGTAAGGAGGAATGGAGGAGAGGACATACATTATTATATGAAATACTTAATGGACTCTTCTGCCTTCTTTAGTTTGTCTCTTCTTTTTTTTAATAAGTTTAACATTAAATGTTAAACTTATTAATATATTAATAATTAATATATTAATTAGGCACTGGAGAGGTGAAAATAGCTCCATCTCGAAGCTGGAGCAGTGGCTCGGCAGTTACGGTGCTTGCCTGGCATGCACCAGGATGTGGGCTCAAACCCCAGCACCACATACACAACGAAGTGTCATAACAATGAAAGCCACACAAAACACTAAATAAAATTGATTCTCTCTTTCCCTGTCCCTCTCTCTTAAAAAAAAAAAAGAAGAACTTATTTTAAGAGAAATTTTCATCCTTGAGAAGTATTTTAAGCTGAAAGACAAAAATTTATAACTGACATCAGAAAATCCTCCTATACAAAAATAAAATGCATAGCAACATTTTTTCAGACATATATGTACAGTGATTTTTCAAGAAGAATTGGGAATTTAAAAAGCCAGCTGTATGCTGTATAATAGTAATGGTTGAAGATATGCAGTAGACATTTTGTAGGCAGAGCATCTTATTTCTTCCCGTGAATTAAACATCAAATTTGGGATGATTTAGAATGCTTTCATTTAATGACAAATAATTCTATAAAAATAATGATGCCTACATTTATCAAGAGCTCACTCTGTCCCAGGCATTTTTGCAAGTTATTCACATACATTAAATTACTGATGCTTCATGGCAACCCTTGGATAGGTATTACTATTATTTTAGTTTCCCATTTATGGAGAGGAACACAAAATTGAGAGAGGTTAAGTGATTTACCATCAGAGCCTACTGTAGGTAACATATACCAGAGTCCAGAACTCAAATTCCAAAATTAATCAGTCTGCTATTGACTATTTCATTCTCATATCCACAAATGTCTTAGCTTCTTCTGCTGCAATTCAGAGTGAAAAATAGATTATAGGAATGTAGTTAACAACACCATTTTAATAACATATGCAAAATTAAAATAATGGTTGACCTTTAAATTATAATAGGTATAATATTTTTTGGCAAAGAGTAATTAAAGTACAACCACCTCAGATGTATATGAATTTATCTACACTTGTATAACCAGTCTTTTCCTGTTATATAGAAAGTGATTGATACGTGCTTATTTGCTAAATGAATGAATGAGATAGTGGTAATCTTAATTTTATACTGATTCGTTCATTTTCTGTTTACTTGTCCAAAATTTGTTGTTCATTGATTCTAAATGCATAGTAGGTCTTATATTCTGTGAACTGAAGTTGTAAAGACTAATATGTGGACCCCCTCAAGGACCTCAAAATTAAATGCACATAGAGGAAATGTGATAAATGTAAAATAGAGTTATTGAATGTTTAATGGTATTTCTCACAGAAGTTCGAATCCTATATGAAATTAATGGCAGAGTTTTTTTATTTATTAGATTAATATGGAGTTATAATTAAGGGGGAAACATTGTCAAACAATCAAGAACAAATGTATATATACTTAGTTATCCAAGGCTCATGCCATGACAAGGATGCCCAGCTTGGGTTCCCCATGTTGCTGTTTCCCCCAGAAGTCCCCCTGAGTTAAATGGATATCTGGTGGAGGTCCGAGATCTCCTTCTAAGATGCTTCCCCCATATTCCCACCCTCCAGTCTCCTAGATATTCTTCCTAAGCCCTCCCCCCACCTTGTACCCCACCTTACACCACCCAGTATCCTAGGCAATCATCAACCTGTTGTGTTAAGAATCATACAATTTGAGGTTATTATTAGCTTAGCCATCTAGCATATTGCTTCTCGATGTATTCTAGCTTCCACAGATGAGAGAAACCATTTGGCCCTTTAGTCTCTGAGACTGGGATACTTCACTTAGCATATTTTTTTCCATCTCCATCCATTTGGCTGCAAAAACCATAATATCATTTTCTCTAATGGCCGAGTAGTTTAATGGCACTTTTGAGCCCACTCATTTAATATTATAAAGTGTTTCAAATAAGTAAGTAAAAGTGTATTGGAGAACAGGCATGCTCCAAACCAATGGAGACATTATGTTAAGACCAAGGGTGAATTAGCTTTACAAAGAACTATGAATAGGTCAGGAGTCAACTGTTTCCTAAACAATGTATCAGACACCATGAAAAAAATTAAAGAAATTTTTGTAAGTACTTATGAAAATGCTGCATCTCTGGTTTGTATTGACATAATCTAGATAATTGTGCAGAATTTGTTTCCTGTTGTTGAACTTTAAGTTTTAAAATTAAAGCATGATTTCTCAAACAGGTGAATGTTAAATTATTGGAACCATTAAAAGTGAAATTTAGGGGTCCCAGACTCTACTAGGTCTCCCTAGTCAGGTTTCTCCTGAATAAACCTCGGTTACTGATAAGGTCTAACAGTCTTTTGATGGAGTTTCTTGGGTCTTCCAGTTATAGGATCTTATCATTAGCAAATAGAGATAATTTGATTTCTTCTTTATGTAATAATCCTTTGATTTTCTCCTCTTGCCTGATTGCTCTGGCCAGTGTTTCAAGGACTATATTGAATAAGAGTGGTGAGAGTGAACATCCTGTCTTCTTCCTGAGTTTAGTGGAAACGCTTCCAATTTTTCTCTCTCTAGTATAACATTGGCTATGGGTTTGTCATAAATGGCCTTTACACCTGCATATTTCCTCTGTTTACAAGGGCACGGGTAAAGGAAACAGGCCAAAGCGTAGGCCACAGACATGCAGGCCACAGGCCTTCCTCATCTCAATGCCTTGAGAATGTTTTCCCCAACATTCAGTATTTCTCTTTCTTTTCCTGAATCCCTATCTCACAGGCACCTGCCAGTTACCATCATGGACCTCAGAGCTTCCCTGATGCACAAGATGCCTAGAGTTCATTAAGCACCAGATAATCACAGAAATATGAGCCATCATGAAGCTGCCTCCCAACTTCTACTGAGGCTACGCAGATAGATCCTCAGGAGAGTTTCCCTGACAGTCCTAGCCAAAGCCCACCATCGGCATAAAGAAACCAGAATGGTCATTGCCCTTTGCCCCCTCACACACATGCACACACAACAGCAGTTAAGAGCCTCTTTAGAGTGGCATTTGAGGCAGGAGATAGATTATCTAGAGGCAGATCTAAATGGAGACCTCATAGAGTTGGATCACACCACCCCAGGTTAAAACCCTAAGCTAAAACCTTTTTGGTTTTGGTTGCCTGAATGAAGGACCCCAGGCATCTGCTATCCTTAGCAGAGACACCCTTACCAAATCCAATGCCTCCATTCATTTTAACACCCACAAGAACTCACCACACTACTGTCCCTTATACCAACCAGAGGCTCTTCCTTCCCCTCTAACATCCCTGTCAGAACTCCTCCCTGAGGTGTCAGTCACAATGTGGGACCACCAAGCCCACTATGGCCACCCACCACATTTCTGTTAAAATTTCCCTATAAGACCCTGTCTCCTATCTCCTCTCTGGCTGCCTTGACTATAATCAGGGACTCCTCATTCTATGTGAAATTAACACACTTGTTTACCCACTAACTGGATGGGAACTTTCCTAGTTCTTTTCCTCTTCCCAATCCTTCCTACATTATCGGCCTTGCCATTGGGCCCTTGTTGTTTCAACTATTCACCTCCTTTTTACGCAGGACCATTAACGCCACTACTAATTAGAGTCCAGAACATACTCTTGCTGACCTCCACTAGAACTCCCTGATACCAGCACCTACAGGAGTCCTCAAATAGCACCCCCTCTCAGTGGAAAGCAGTTTAAGATATATCATCACCCCTTCTTCCTTCATCCCTTTTCATCAAAAGAAAAGAAAAAGGCAGGAATGTTAGGTAGAACTTGACCTACCCAATGCCATTTGGAAACACTTCCTCCAACTTAGAATGAGTCACCTCATGGTTACTCTGACTCACCTTAACCCCAGATAACACTCCACCATCATGCAAAGAACTCCACCATCATGCAAAGAAACTCTACATGCTCCATCATCATAAGAAAGGACTCTTCCCTGGCAACTCCCTAACTGTTGCCTAATCCTCTCTTCTCTCCATGCCTCCTCTAAGGCTGTAAAGGAAGATGGGTCCCAGTAACCTTCACAGGTTTCTACCAAATAAACCTGTTTTAATGTGAAACAAATTACAAAGGTAAAATTGAACAACCTGATATGCTCAGAAGAAATTTGAATCAAGGTGGTAACTCCATGATATTTCAAAATGCAGCATTAAGAAAATATCTTTGTTTAGAATTATGTAGATTAAAAATTTTGACTTCACTTCTAACAGGAAAATAATAATAAAATAATGGGTAACAAATGGATGATTTTTCTTCAAGAAGTAGTTTTTTTCTTCTCCTCAGATCATCCTGTGTAAAACATTTACCCAGCATGTATTAATGATGCTTCATAAATAAAATATGCCAGGAGAGAAATGAGAGCAGAGCTCCTAGTAGACCAAGTTTCCCTCATTTTCTCTCCTAGCTTAGTTAGCTTTTTTCCTTATCATTCATCTGTGAGTCTAAGAGAATAATAAAGTTCTGTTCTCTAATTAAGAAAGGATTTTAAAATTTGTTTTGAATTGTATGAACTGCTGACATTTTACGTTTACATTTAAAAGACAACCATGGCAATTACTAAATCTTTAAATAATCTCATTGGTGAACAAATACACTGAACAAAGCCAACCAGGTTTAAAAAGGCACAGACCTGGTTTCTTGCTAATAACTCAATTATATTTTCAGTGAAAAATATTTTCTACAAGTCTCTCACTCTAGTTATTATTTATCTTAATTCTATAACAGCTTGAGGGAGCTACAGGATCCTCCAGGCTGTTCATTAGGAAAGAATGACACTTGTGCTTCATATGCTTATGAAATATGAAGGAAGGTAGGGATTTGTAGTGGGTGGGGTGGTGGCTGGGGATTATATTTCAGCTCTTCTGAGCACCTGACATTGGACAGAGTTTGGCCAGGAAAGAACACACACATTGTTTTGACCTGGAATTTATATGAACTCAAGGAAAATTAGAGAAGATATACCCTAAATACGGATAGGACAAAGCAGTAAAAATCAATTTTATTTTATGAACATAATTCTGAAAACCATTACTCTGGTATTGTAGTTACCCCTCAGTTTCAATAGATCTATCTGGTGCTCAATATAAGGGAGGGTAAGGATGTCAGGAAGACCAATTTTAGAAAAGCTCTACCAACTCTAAAAGTAACTGACCAGGAAAATCTAAAAGCCTGTGGAAGCTGGGGCAAAGGCACCATTTATGGCAGACAGGTACTACCAAAAGGCACACATGATGCACTTATGTTGGGGTTGAAGACAGACAGAGTGAAAGATCTGTGTAAAGGTTCTCTGCTCACAAGTTACCAGGCAAGGGAGGTGGACGTAGCCTAATTTGTCCATTTGTTCTATTTTGGAAAGTATACACCCTGAGAAAATTGTAATAAATTTACAGCTAAGGAGGAAGGGAACCTTTGATGGTGCAGGATGTTAGTCCCTCTCATGGTCCATATACAGCTAAACATTGACCACTAGCAATTTCTGTCACTTGTGCTATGAAGGATCAGGTGCTCTGATCTTGGCATTTCTAAGAGAAGGAGAAAATGATTTGCCTGAGGGAATGTTGGTGATATTGAAAATGAAAAATGGGGAAAAAAAAAAAACCTTAAGTCAGCTGCAGCGACTCTGAACTGCAACCTGACTCTCTGGTGCCATAGACACAGCCTGAAGAATAAAAATGTAATGATATAGTATGATAATTCTTATGAGATTACCAGTGTTGGCATAACAGTAATTCCTGTCACTTAATTTCTAAAAAGTTTGGAAGAAAATAAATAAGAAAAAAAAAACCTCAGACTCTTAAATTTATCTTATTTAGTAACACATTTCACTAAAAATAAATTTAGCAATAATTCCAAGTACTCTCATAATAGTTTTTAAAGAAATTAAGCTAGTTTCTGAAATGTTAAAAGGACAAAGTGGGTATGAATAATGTTATACGGTCTATTTAAATAAAAGTTGTTGCTATTATGCATTAAATTGTCAAAAGAATTAGCTTTTCAGATTTTAAATGAAGAATTAATTTCTATTCTCAAAGGCAGAGACAACAAGAATTTACCCAACTATCATTCTTTCAGTGATACTTAGATAGCACATTGATATCTGGAGGTTAAAACAATGAACAAGAAAAACATTACTTCTACTAACACTGATTTTATACGGTAGCAGGTAAGTGAGGAAATTAAACACATGATTAAAATAAAATATGCTGAGTGTCTTTGTGGAACAAACACAAGAAAATAAATGTTATGTCAGAGGACAGGGTAGATCTTCAAAGAAAGTATTTAAATTAAAACTTGAAGAATATGGAGTTAGGGATTCTAAAAAGAGACAGAGAGAGGGGAAAAGAGAAAGAGAGAGAGAGAGAGGAAAAGAAACAAAAGTAAGAAAGAAAAAAATAAGAAAAGGTCACCCAAGACTAGAAAGCAAACAAATGGTAGCAGCAAAAATGCAAATTAAGAGATGAAACTAGTGGAGAAAAGGCTAGCAGCCGAATAATATAAGAATGAAATGTTTAGAAAAATTTTTCTTATAATGTACAGAAAGAAATAAGAGGAGAAGATAAAAGCTCTAAAAGCAGCTTGCAGGCAATGATGGTAGATGGTGTACTGTGGATTGCCAACGTTTTGGAGGTTGAAATAATAGAACTGAGATTAATGTGTAAATGGGAAATGGAGAGCTCTGTTTGGTGTGATTCCATCTTGGATCCTTGAAGATATGATTTACATACAAATGGAATGCTAGATAAGGAACAAGTTTGCAGGAAAATTGATCAGTTTGTATTTTGAACATATTGAGAATGGAGTTTGTGGGACTTTCATCTATGAACATTTGATATCTCCCTTACCCTGGAGTGTAAATGAAAAATTTATGCCATAACCAAACTTTGGAAGTCATCCCGTATTAAGATTATGATAGTGGAGATTGTTATTTAAAAACAGTGCAAATTTTGAATTTTCTGTGTGGGAGAATAAGGCTTGTTTACATGTGATTATAATAATGAAGTTTAAATTCCTAATCCAATATTTTAGGCATGTTCATGCTCTTTGAATAAGCCTTATCATCTTTCACTCTTTCTTTTAGTCATGAATCAAAGACCACAAGTCGCCTCTGAGCATTACATTACATATGGAGACTGAAGATTTGTTGGCGTCTAGGTGACACAGTAACCAAGCCACAGGGAAGTTTTCTAGCAATACAGAGATTCACATTCCTGAATTATCACATGATCACTTTCTAAGAGTCTGAAAAAAATAAAAAGGATAATATTCTCAAAGCAAACACAACTGATCCTGAATGAAAATCAATATTTGATCTCCGTTAGAACAGAGAGAGCCATACATGCATACAAACATGCATACATACATATAAGTGTTAAGGTAAAAAATATTTTCCATGGTATGAATAAATCTTATATGAATAGGTTTAAAATCTGTTAACAAAGAATAAAACTAAAAATTATATTGCCTCAATATAATTAATGCTTTAAAACTATAATGAGAATCTTGAAGTTATTCTGTATAAGAAAGTAATCAGATTAAATTTAATTGTGAACCTCAGCATATGTATCTGAATATAAAACTATTTTAAGTTTTCAATAGAATTAGAAAAGATAGATACATACTAGAGGAATATTACTGAATATTTGTGTAAATGAATTATCAAGTAATTAAAATTATTGTATCATGATGAACAGAATTTTAAGACTTGAAGAATCTTTATAGAAATTTAGCACTTTTATTTCACAAATTTGGAAACAGGTATGAAAAATGTGTGCCAATTCACCTGAAGCTTGAACAATTTGAATTTTTACTTTTTAAGAGAGAGAGGAAAGGAAGAGAAAGTTGATTTTTTATGTGTTTTTTGTTTCTCCTCCACTTAGTTATGTATGTGGTCCTAGTGATCGAAACCAGGTCCTTGTGCATGACAAGCAAGCACTCTATCGCTGAGCCACTTCTCCAGCACTGAAGCATAAACAGTTTAAAAAGAGTAAAATATTGCATTGTTTAAATGAACTAAAATTGGAATAATTTTTGGCCAGTTTAATATTTGAAAGTTTAATGACAATCTTTGGTAATGTAGGCTTTATAAAAGTCACAAGTCAGGAGGAATCCTGCTTTTTTAAGCCTATTTAAGGGATATGTCTAGCAAGTAAAGTCAGGTAATGCACACGAGTATACCTGGATTTCTAATACAACACAGTTAAATAAAGGATGAAGATTTCAGAAATCAGCCATGTCATCATTAGGAGTTAGAATACAGATTAAGGACAATTTAGCCAGTTGGAAAGTCAATGGAAAGGTCATGCTACTTATAAACCATGAGGATTTCATTTTTCTTGACATTTCCTCTAGAGACATGAAGTTCACAATCTCCAAAGAACATTTAGTTTCTACCTCAAAGATTAAAAGGTATTCTTCCTTCATAGTCTCTAACCAACTATTGAAGCAAGTGATTAGAGAAATAGTCCTAAGAAGCAGTGCACACAAAACTGTTTGGCACTGCTTAGCTTAGAAGGTCTACTGTTGCATCAGAGCCAGGCAGCCTGAAGGATTCAGTGTGAGTGAAAACACTGGGACCTAAGGAGATCTACTAGGCGTCAGAATGTGAATGAGATTAAGGGAACATAATGAACAGTAGAAAGAAAACTTAAATTGTGAGCCACAGTTACAGAGGACAAATTTGAGTTTATTTATTTATTGTCTAAATAAAGTTTATTTAATTTCTCTGATTTGGGTTTTCATATTCAGTAACCTAAAATAATCAGACATACATATAGGGATAGGCACCAAAATGAGAGCATATATGAAAAGTTGGTATATATTTACTACATATTTATGATTTTTTAAAAACAGAGCCCCCAAAACAGATTGTAAAATATTTTATATGATTTTCATATGTAATTAAAAATGAAGTGTACAATGGAAGCACATAAATATTCCCATGCCTGCACATGTACAGTGAAAATAAGAAGAGAAAATTTTTCTTAATATAGTCAGAATCAAATACTAAATCTAAGTATTCAAATATTTGAAAGAAAAAATTCCCATCAAATTTTTTTGAAATGATATTCAATATACTGCTTTATTTTTATAATTTCAGTTGATAAATGGATACATTTTGTGATATTTTTGCAAATTATGTCTTCATTTTGCATTCAGTGAAACTGAATAGTCTTTCAACAGCAATAAAAAACATTGGAATGAAGATAAGAATAAAATAGTATAGCAATGCTACCTTTTCATTTCTATAGGAGAAGACAAATGATTGACATCCATATCAAATTGTATTTTCTGTGAATTAGGTTAGGAAGAGTTGAAAAATTTCTTCACTCTAATTGACAGCATGTGGGAATGCAACATCCTAGACCCAAAATATTTCATTTGGGACAATAGTTTAACTAACTAAACTTAATTTGGGTATTAGATAAATTCTTGCAGATCCATTAACAATCAATAATTATTTTTCTTGTTTGTTAATATATCCCAGGCACTGAACCACAGAAATTATGTGTTTGACTCAGGAAGAGAAAAGGAAAATCGGTTCCCTTTTTAGAAAGGGTTATAGATGTTGTTATTCTTTATAGATCTCAGATATTCAACACACTAGGAAAGTTCTGTTATTATTTCTTGTTATTAAGATTAGTATTACTTTCTTGTTCTGCATCTATATTTTTAGCTCTATATAGTAAAACAAAGAAGATATAAATGTCCCACATAAAATTCACATACGATACAGTTAGCAAACTGAAATGAACAAAAATACCTGCTGTTTAAAAATTATAAATGCCACACAAGTATCCATAAGACAGTCATTCTAGATATGGAGAAAAAGTGAATGGCTCTAACAGTTTCTAAATCACCAAATTCAGTATAACATTCTGAAAAGGACACAGGACAGTAGCCAGCTACTTCATTCCACTGCTAGAGAACATCCAAAGAACGGGATGCAGGACATATGGAAGAGCTCACCCACGGTGGTGCAGAAACTCCATCTCAGATGCTCCAAGAACGGCTCTTAGACATCATTTATCCTAACAAGAGAAGGGACATTCTCTTGCAGAAGGTGGCATTAAATAAACTACCACTTCCTTTCCTCAGCCGTCTGATGCAAATAATAGAAATTGTAAAACAGAACACCAAACAATGCACCTGGTAGGTAAGACATACAATACCAAGGGCTTTTGGACTGTTTCTAGGTCCTTTGGTGAATGCAAACATGTCAAATATATCACTACAAACACTGCCAAGGATAGGACACCTTTATTAAATACTGTATTAAGTCACTTATTATTGATTCAGATTCAACAATTTCAAAATATACCATGTGAATGCATTCTATTTTAACTGTAGGGAGAAAACATATTCAAACAAGCTGGCAAGTACAGCATAAATGTTTAAAATGTTTATCACAAAGGAAATTTTTTACATCTAGAATGCTACTCTGCCATCTACAGGAAAACTGAGAATCTAACACCCAATTGAGGGAAAAGT
>PVKS010025212.1:0-30130 GCA_004027875.1 Aplodontia rufa
GGGTTTGAACCCATGTACTTGCACATGCTGGGCAAGTGCTGTAACCGCTGAGCTACCGCTCCAGCCCCAAAAACTGACTTTCAAATTGAACAAATTTTAAGCTTGTGTGGGAATTTCAGTATAGGGATGTAATACATAAAGTATAGGAGGCAGAGTTAAAGGGGGAAGACTGGAATTAAATCAACTTCTTTTTTTAAAAATAATTTTTATTAAGAAATTTAGTTATTGTATAATGAAAAATGCATCCAAAGTAACAATATGATATGTATATATTCTTAAATTAGATTTACCCCCTAGATCCTACCCTATTCTCCCACCCATTCCCCTCCCTTGTTGCCCCCTCTCCCTTCCTTCCCAATACATATCTATTAATACCCTAGTTTACGTGTTATTATGCCTTTGCTGGGTCTAATACATGAGGTTGATCACCTTTCACACAGGCCTGGGTCTAGCTCCAGGCTCCACAGATGAATGAAGACATTTGACCCTTGATTCTCTGGGTTAGGCTAATTTTTCTCAACATGGTTTCTTCCATCACCATCCATTTACCTTCAAAGACTGCAATTTCATTGTTTCTAATGAAATTAGAAGTAGAATTTAGAAATTAGAGTAGAATCCATGGTGTGTGTGTACATATATATATATATATACACGCACACATACATACCACAGTTTTTGGATCCATTCATCCAGTGATGGGCATCTGGGTTGGTTTCATAATTTAGCTATTGTAAATTAAACTGCTATGAACGTGGAGTTTGCTGTGTCACTGTAATGTGCTGACTCTAACACCCCTGGAAAAATACCCAGGAGAGGGATAGCTGGATCATATGGTGGGTTCATCCCTAATTTTTTGAGGATTCTCCACACTGCTTTCCAGAGGGGCTGTACTAGTCTGCAGTTCCACCAACAGTGTGCTGGTGTTCCTATCTTTCTGCAGCCCCTCCAGCATCTATTATTGTTTATATTCTTCATTTTTGCCAATCTGACTTGTGTAAGGTGAAATCTTAATGTAATTTTCATTTGCATTTCTCGGATTACTAGTGATTTAGAGCACTTTCTCATGTATTCATTGGCTTGTTCAATGCCCTCTGTTGAGAAGTTCTATAGCTCTTTGGCCCATGTATATTGATTGAGTTGTTTATGTTTTTGAGGTTAAGATTTTTGAGGACTTTGTAAATGCTGGATATTAGTCCCTTGTCAGAAGAATCACAGGCTGTGATTCTCTCCCATTGTGTAGGAAGTATCTTTTTTTTATTGAGAGATTTATTATAGAACAACCATACAAGTTTTTAATAAAATAATATAAAATGTGTATAGATTCTGGGTATTAGAATTACCCCCAGGAGTGCCCCCCCCAGTTACCCACCCTTATCCCTCCCTTCCCCTTCCCACAATCTCTCTAAAAAAGTATTATGTTGATAACGTTACACCTTATCTGGATTTAACACATGATACTAGACCAACTTTCTCACTGGCCAGGGTCTATCTTGACAATTTTGATCATTTCCTTGCCTGTGCAAAAACTTTTTAGCTTTCTAACATACCACTCGCTGATTTTTGACTTTACTTCTTTCACTTTAGGAGACCTGTTGAGAAAGACTTTGCCTACTCCCAAATGCTGGAGTGTTGGTCCTAACTTTTCTTCCAGAAGGTGCAAGTTAGATGGTTTAATTCCTAACTCCTTGATCCATTTTGATATGATTTTCATGCGAGGTGAAAGATAAGGGTCTAATTTGAACTTTCTGCAAGTGGCTGTCCAGTTTGTCCAGCACCATTTGTTGAATAGGCTGTCTCTCCTCTATGCTATATTTTGTCCCCCTTTGTCAAAGATCAGATATTTAAAAAATTGTGGGTTTTTTCCAGGGTATTTTATTCCATTCCATTGGTCTTCATTCCTATCTTGATACCAGTACCATGCTGTTTTTGTTACAACAGCTCTATAGTATAGTTTTAGATCTGGTATAGCAAAACCACATTTCATCTTTCTTGATTAGTAATCCTTTGGCTATTTTGGGTTTCTTGTTGTTACAAATGAATTTGAGAATTGCTTATTCTGTATCTGTAAATAATGATATTGGTATCGTACATTGAATCTATAAAGAGTTTTTGGCAGAATGGCCATTTTTATTATATCAGTTTTGCCTAACCACGAACATGGAATGTCTTTCCATCTTCTCAGGTCATCTTGGATTTCATTCTTCAATGTCCGATAATTTTCGTTGTTGAGGTCTTTGACTTCCCTTGTTAGATTAATTCTCAAGTATTTTATTCTTTTTGAAGATGTTGAGAATGGGACTGATTTCCTGATTTCTTCATCTGCCCTAATATTGTTAGTGCATAGGAAAGCTATTGATTTATGGGTATTGATCTTGTAGCCTGCTTCTTTGCAAAATCTGTTTATAAGTTCAAGTCGTTTTCTGGTGGAGTTTTTTGGATCTTCTAGATAAAGGATCATATTGTCAGCAAAAAGGGAGAGTTTGACTTCCTCTCTTCCTATTTTTAACCCTTTGATTTTCTTCTCTTGCCTGATGGCTCTGGCTATAGTCCCAAGAAGTATATTAAATAAAAGTGGTAAGAGTGGACAGCTTTGTCTTGTTCCTGAGTTTAGTGGAAATGCTTTCAGGTTTTCTCTGTTTAGTATTATACTAACTCAGTGTTTTCTGTTATTGTTTTTGCTGGTGATTGCTATTGTCATGGTATTATGGTCTGATAGAATGCATGGAATAATATCTACTTTTATATATTTGCTGAGATTTACTTTGTGAATCAGAATGTGGTTTTTTTGGAGAAGGATCCATGTGCTGCTGAGAAGAAGGTGTACTCTGCCAGTTTGGGGTGGAGTATTTTATATACGTCTGTTAAGGCCATTTGATTTATGGAGTTGTTTAGGCTGGAGATTTCTTTATTGATTTTTTGTTTTGATGATCTGTCTGTTGGTGACAGAAGAGTATTGAACTCTCCCAGTATTATTGTGTTGAGGTTCACAAGTGGTTTTATATCATGAAGTAATTTATTCACATAGTTGGGAGCTCTGTAAATTGGAGAGTATATATTTACTATGGTTATATCTTCCTGTTGTATTGTTCCCTTTACTACTAAGTAGTGGCCTTCTTTATCTCTTCTGATAAATTTATCTTTGAAATCTACTTTGTGGATATAAGTATTGTGACTCTGACTTGCTTTCTTGGGCCATACACATGGTAGATGTTTTTCCATCCTTTCACCCTTAATCTGTCAATGTCATTGGCAGGTGGGTCTCTTGTTAGCAGCATATTGTTGGATTTTGTTTTTTGATATAGTCTTCTAGTCTGTGTCTTTTGAGTGGTGCTTTTAGACCATTCACATTCAGTGTTATAATAGAAGTGTGTATGTGATTCATAGGCATTGCGTATTATTAATAAGTTCTGTGCTGTCATGGTTGGGTATTGATAGGATGTATCTTTATTGAATTTCCTCTGTTTGTGGGTTTGGGGTATTGATTATTTGTTGTCTGTCTTTGAGCATATCTTTGAGAATTCTTTGTAAGGCTGTTTTCTGTTCATGAATGCTGTCAGTTTGATCATATAATGAAAAGTTCTTATTTCCCCATCAAATTTGAGTTTTGCCAGATATAGTATTCTTGGCTTCATGTTGTGGTCATTCAGGCATTGATAGATTTCTTTTCATGACCTTCTTGCCTCCAGAGTCTGGATTGAAAAGTCACAGACAATCTTATTGATTTACCTCTGATTTGGCGTTTCTCCCTTGCTGCTTTTAATATTGTTTCTTTGATATCCCTGTTGTATGTTTTGAATATGATGTGTCTTGGTGAGTTTCACATTTGATTAGGCCTATTGGGTGTACTGTAAGCTTCCTGGATGAGCATATGTGATTCTATTTTTATATGAGAAAGGTTTTCTTTAACAATTTCCTTGAGGATGTTCCTCATACCATTTGTTTGTGTTTCAGTTTCTTCTTGTATCCCAATTTTTCTTATATTGTTTCTTCTCATTTTATCCCAGACATTTTTAAAATTATGATCAAGTTCTTTTAGTTGTTTTTCTTCTTTGTCATTGGTGCACTCAAGCTTCCTCAGCCTGTCCTCATTGTCAGAAGTTCTTTCTTCAATACCAGAGGTTCTATTTTCTGCAGAAGTTAGTCTATTATTAAATTCTTTCATGGTCCCTCTCATGGCATTGACTGCAGATTTTAGCTCTGTTACTTCCTTTTTGAATATGTCTATTTCTTTGATGATGAGTTTTCTGATTTATTCCCTTCATTAGCTCTTCTTTTAGTTCATTGTTCCTTTTCATTATCAGATCATTGATAATTTGTTCTAGATTTTTCTCCCAGTCTCTGGCCATGGAATCCTTGCTACGGTAGTTGTGGGTTTGAGGTGAACCTCTTCTAGTTTGATTCTTCATCTTTGAAGAACTTCTTCTGGATTTTTGAATTGGGGATCTCCATGTGGAGGCAAGACCAATCCCTGGTTTCTTCTTTCTTATATGTCAAGAGTTGGGTCAGATACTACCTCTCTGATGACCTCTTCCTTCTAGAAAACTATTTCTGCCTGGAGCCTTGTTTTGTTGTAGCTTTTGGATCAAGGTTCCAGGACTCAGACTTGGCACTTGGTTGGGTCTCTGGGCAGTCGGCTGTGTTGTTGAAGTTAAGCGGTAGAGGTATGTCACTGGGTGCTAGAGTCCCAGAGGTGTGGGGTGGGCCAGAATGGACCAACCTATGTGCTGTACTGGGATCTGGCATCCTTGGTGGTAGGATGGGCCCAATATATCTGGTCCTGGCAGGTGTGTATGACAGCCGGTGGTATCTGGATGTGGAGTCCTTGGAGGTGTCCAGCTTGCCTGCTGTGGTAGGACTGGAGTCCTGGACACACACTAGTGTGTAGTAGGGTCTGCTAAGGGTTCTTCTCACTTCTTAAATTTTTTTAAATTTTTTAAATATGGTCTTACATTTAGGAGGGAATCATTATCAAACAATCAAGAACAAATGTATAATGACAGAGCAAGCCAAGGCTGATGCCATTCCATATTTTCCCCCCTTGAGTTCCCCATGGTTCCATGTTTCCCCCTATTTTTAAACCCTCATGTTAATTGGACTTTTTATGGAAGTCGAAGGTTCCCCTCTGAGTTGATTCTCCCATTCTCCCTTACTCCAGTCTCCTTGATATCCTTCCTATTCCCTCCACCTCTCCTTGCCCCCCCTCCTTATGTCCCCCAGCATCCTAGGCAAGGTTCCCCCTGTTTGGGTAAAAATTCATACACGTTGAGGTTATTATTAGCTTAGCCATCTGACATACTGTTTCCCATTGTATTTTAGCTTCCACAGATGAGAAAAAACATTTGGCCCTTTAGTCTCTGAGTTTGGGATATTTCACTTAGCATTATTTTTTCCATCTCCATCCATTTGGCTGCAAATACCATAATATCATTTTCTCTAATAGCCAAGTAGAATTCCATTGTATATATGTACCAAAGTTTTTGAATCCACTCGTCAAGTGAGGGGCATCTAGGTTGGTTCCATAATTTAGCTATAGTAAATTGAGCTGCTGTAAACACTGATGAAGTGTTATCTCCATAATATGACAATTCTAGCTCTTTTAGTAAAATATCCAGAGTTGGGATAGATGGGTCATAAGGAGGATCCAGCCCTAGTTTTTTTGAGGAGTCTCCACACTGCTTTCCAGAGTGGCTGAACCAGTTTGCAGTTCCACCAGCAATGTGACAGTGTTCCTCTTTTCCCACAGCCCCTCCAACATCTGTCTTTGTTCGTTTTGTTCAATTTTGCCACTCTGACAAGAATGAGGTGGAATCTTATTGAAGTTTTGATTTGCATTTCTCTGATTGCTAGTGATGTAGAACATTTTCTCATATGTTTATGGGCCTTTTGGATTTCCTCCATTGAGAAATTTTTTTTAGTTCCATGGCCCATTTATTGATTGGATTATTTGTGATTTTTGGTGTTTAGTTTTTTGAGTTCTTTGTATATTTTGGATATTAGCCCTCTGTCCAATGTGTAGCAGGCAAAGATTTTCTCTCATTTTGTAGGCTTTCTCTTGACACTCTTGACTAAATCTTTAGCTGTGCAAAAGCTTTTTAGTTTAATTGCATCCTATTCATTTATTCTTGACTTTAATCACTCCTTAAATTGAAGTGAATTTTTGGCCTGAGAGCTCTATTTGCTTGGTTTTCTTTGTGTCCTTGCTGTTGGTTTGGGAGTTTTGTCCTGTCCCTTACTTGGGTTGGGGTATTGTCAGGAAAGTTGAGTTCAGAAGTCAAACCCCTTACCTGTGAACTGTTATTGTCCCTTAAAATGTCCAACTCCTCATGAGTTAATAGGAGACCATCAATATGAACAACCAATACATACAATAAACAGTATTAATTTGGTTATTTAGTACAGTCTATATTATACTGTTAAATTCCACCTGGGAAATGAATGATAGTATTAGTCAATACTTTTGGTGACCCTGGTATTTAACTATCGCCTATATCAGGCTTCAAAGCATACAATAGTTATTGAGTTTGGCCTTCACGTCAGTAATGCTTACCCAGCATCAATGGTGTGGGGGGGTCAAATTGTATAAATTAATTGGAAGCCTGAGAGAGAAGGGAATGCAAGAGAAATTTAGAGAGGAAGTTGTATTATCCAACTGTGAATAGACAGAAAGTAGAGAAGGTGAAGGATTTGCTGGACAAAGAAAAAAAAGAAGACAACAACAATAACAACAAATAAACAAACAAACAAAAAACCAAACAAATGCTGGAGGAAGAAAAGACAGATGTAGCAAAATAGAGGAAGGGTAAAAGAGATATTAATAAGATTTGGGTGGTAGCATAAGAAAGGGTAGAAGCAAACACAGGAAAATTATGCAGGTGGGGCACAATATACTTCAAATACTAAATGAACTGAACAAAATCCCACCCCTCTGCAGGCAGGACAAAAATAGAGAGAAGAGACAAGAGGGAAAAAGAGAGAAGAAGAAAAAAAAAATAGGGAAAGACAACTGAAAAAAATCCTGACAAAGAGAAAATGAAATAAAAAACCTAAAAACCAAAACCAAAAACAACCAACCAAACAAACAAATAAACAAAAACAGCTAGTATTTTTACATGTCCATGAACCAATCAACTTCTCCACTTGGCACTCAAATACACATCAAAAACATGAAAGAAAAAAAATTTTAAATAAAAATTCATAATGAAAACTTGGAACAATGGTCACTGAGGTTGTCTCTGTACACTTTGGGAGCAAATGTTCACTGTCCTCCTGAGTTTTGTTAGCAGGGTCTCAGTCTGTAATTATGTGATCTCAAGTAGAGGATTGGATGTCCTCAGATTCCTGGGCTTCTAGATGGAGATTTCTGTGAAGAGATTAGATTAGGGAATGCCCTGAAGGCTGGTCTTTGCTAGCCTCCTGGGGGTCTGAAACTCAGGAGATTTAAGGCTTTTATGCAAAGGGGTTGAAATGCTTTCAGTGCTCCCTTTGCTGGTTGCACTCCCCATCCTCCAGGATTTTTGAGCTCAGACTGACACCTCTTAGTGTTTTGCTTATCACATGAGGCTTCTGGCTGGGGTGGAGGTGGACAGGGCTGCAAGGCTCCTCTGTACTCCACAAACCCGAATCCCCCTAAGCAAAGTGAGGACCGGGCCTGTCCCATGCCTCCTATTCCCCTTTCCTGGCGCAGTTGCAGAGTAGCCTGCTCTGAACTGCGGACTCACACCCATCTGGCAGTCTGCCCCATAAGACTCCTGACTCTCTTTTGTGGGCAGCTGAGAGACCCTGTTCTCCCCTTATGCAGTGGAGGTGCAGTAGGGGTGTCTGTAGTTGAGCCCAATGCACAATTACTTATAGGACTCAGCTTCTTTGCAGCAGATCCAATTGCAAGTTATAGTTTGGCTCCTCCCCCACTCCCTTGCTGGTTGGGAGCAATGGCAGTCACAGCTGCAGCTGCTGTGTCCCAGATGGGATGGATATAAAGCCTCTTTCCCACTTGCTGCACCCAAATCTCTGATCATCCAAAAAAACTCCCCTAACTAGCACTGTGTTCCAGCATTGATTTTCCCCCAAATGTACCTTGTAGCAATGGAGCTGTCCTGGAGTTTTTTCATCCAGTCATGGAGCCAATGGAGAAGCAGCCTTCCTGCAGCTTGCCATCTTGGAAAAACGTCTTAACTTCTAAATACACAGACTTGTAGATTTTTTTCTTTTTCTTTTTTCCTGAACATAGGATGCAAAATTAGAAGTAAGAACAACGGTTAGCTGTGATTATAATGAAATACTTAACCTTTTGGGTCATAGATCCACAAAGCAATTTGTATGAATCTGTGTGTATAGGAACATGGAGGTTTGGCAGGAACAGAAAATGGAATTCAAGATAATTATGGGAGTACTTATTAAGGTATCAGAAAGCAGAAGTTTGGCAAAAGAAAAATTTTTTAGGTTTGCTAGTTGAAGTATTCAAAGGGGGAAAAAAAGCAAAATGAAGACAAAACAGGATGATTGATGTTATCTGTTAGTTGGTTCAATTTTTTTTCCTCCAGAATAATAAAAAAAAATTGTGAAGCAGTTATTTTTAACAAAATCAGAAAGTGAAGATTCCAAAAACTACAGATGTGAACAAGAAATAGCGCAGGATAACACCCTGTGCTGTGGACCATTGCAGTGCAGCTGTTACCCTCTACTCATGCTGCTGGTAGCTCACAGAAGTGTTGCTTAGCATTACTGATTCATGGAAAATTGAGGTTATTCACATTGAAAGACTATATTTTATGGGTGCCTTTAAAAGGAAGAATATTTTTAATTTTGTTATAAACATATGCATATGTTCTTTTTTGCTCCTCTGTAGAACATTTTTATATCTGCCATTTGTCTGTCATTGAGGAAAAAAACTGAGATAAATAGGGCATGCATCTGCACTCAGTGTTTTATAGAGAGAGAGAAAGAGAGAGAGAGAGAATGTGTGTGTGCATTTTGCCCAGGTTGGTGCATTACACCAATGAGTTCTGAGTAAGGATTGGTTTACTGTAAAGATTTCAGAAGAAGAGATGGTTAATTTTTAAAATCTAATTTCAAGACTAATATTCCTCTGCTCATCTCCAGTCAGAGAGGTGAAAGTTGGCTAAAAACAATGCTCAATTAATGCTTAGGCTGTTTTGGGTGGAGGTAGTTTCATTTTGTTTTATTTTTGTCTCCACAAATTTATTAAATAGGCAGCTCTCCCAAAGGTTTGATGTCATATAGCCACAAGCTATCCTAGAAAAAGACAGTGAACTGGAAAAATTGATTTATTGAGCCCTTTCTAGGACCAGCTTAGCTTTTATTAATAACTCCTTATAGAATTGATAGAAAGATAAAACGGCACCTCTCTGTTGCCTACTCCTGATAATTATTTTCTGGGTTCCAGACATTTGGTTCTGTGCTCACAAAATATTCATAGAAAAATAAAATTTGTCTAATACCCAGGCTCATAGGCTTTCCACACACACATCAGATGGATTATTTTCATTGTGGAGATGATTTCCTGAAAATAGGAAGCTCCAACTTGTAGTCAGGCAGACATGGTTACTTAGCTAAGCTATGTAAGGAACTAAAGGCCCAATTTCTTTAAAGTAGAGATAAAAAATGCCTCCGTATTTAGTTCTAGAAGACGCACAGGACAATGCAGGGCTTGGTGTTAGTACTTTCAAACCAACAATAATTTTGTTAGTTCATGTCATTATTTCAGTTGGTTTCTTCTTGATCTTTCACAATCACTTAAGTCTCTTCTTGAAATGCCTATGTGAGAAGGTTGTAAAACTTAAATACAAGTATAATTTAATGGTCATTTAATGTATTTTGCTTTCATTCTTGTAGGCAAGGAGCAAATGCCACAAGGGATGAGCTGACGATGTCTGCGTTCCTGACGGTCCACTTGGATCAGTCCCTTGGAGGACAGGCTGTGCAGGTTGGGATGCTTTTACCCCCCAAACTCACACAGGTTCAGTTTTGACTAGCTCAAGTTCTAGATAAAGCTCCCCTCCCATGTTAGGATGGAAATTTGACATTTTCTTGATATTACCTTCCTTTTATGTTTGAATTTGAATGTCTATCTTCCTACCATACTGGTTCTCTCAGATTCTGGAATAGAGGGAGCAAATAAAAGCAAAATAAAGACAACACAAAGCTATTCACTTATATAAGACTCCAAATGAACATTTGATCGTGCCATGTCAATGGCGGTCACTTGACGTTAAAACTGTTCTGCCTGTGTCATCACTTCTAGCTGTTTTTTAAGTTGTAGGTAGAATGATATCCCCAACACATGCACATCCTAACCCTGGGAACCTGTGGAGAAGTGCTGCAAGACAAAAGAATTAATATTGGAGATGGAATTACACATCCTCATCAGTTGACCTAAAAAGAAGGAGGTTGTGTGGGTTAATGGTGGGGGTGGCTGGGCAATGTGGTCACCAGGGTTCTTAAGAGTCCAACAGGACAGTGGGGGAATTCACAAGGATGGTGCAGCCTGGGGAGGACTCAACTTCAGTAGCCAGCTTTGACCATGGAAGGGGCCCCCAGCACAGGAAATGGGCAATATCTAGAAGCTTGAAAAGCAGAGGAAGCATATTCATCCCTCGGGCCTATGGATAGCTTGTCTGTAGCATAGTGACTAAATTCTCCCAGAGCTGGTCCCAAGAGTAAATTATCCTACAGTTCATTTCAGAGTCCTGACCTCCAGAACTGTAAGACAATAAATTTGTTAATGGCAATTTGTTACAGAAGCAATAGAAAATACATGCAACAGTATAGAACTATCCCAGATGGATAATCCTAGTTAGTAGGTCAAAAAAGGATCAGTATTTCATGCACTCTCAAGTCATAAATGTGTGTAAATTATGTTTTGCGAAGGCAAACTGAAATCAACCTTGAAAGAGAGCTTTGGCCCTTGCTTTATTAGGTACCAGAATCTTGACCAACACAGAGTCCCAAAACCCAAAAGTGAGGGGAAAGTATAAGAGGCCAGAAGGACAGAAATGGGAGTGGAGAGAAGGGAAAGAAGGAATGGGGAAGACAGAGAATCATAGAGAAAGAAATAAAAGGGGAAAGAAAAGGAGAAGAGAAAGAAGGAGATTGGTGTAAGGAACATTTGGTGTTTCTGAAAATAAAAAAACTAATTTGTTGAGAATGATTGATCCCAAATTCAAAATGACAGCACCATATAAAAGCAAATGAGTCAACGTGTGTGAGAGAGGGGGGGGGGGAGGGAGAGAGATATTGAGATGAAGGGGGTGGAAGAAATAATGTTTTTACTTATACATTATAAAAGTTTGTTATTCAGTGTTAGGCAACATCACTTTCTAGTTCTACCTCTCCTCTCTGTGTCTAAGAGGTTGTTTACAACCTAGTTCAACCTTTTTTCCTCTTTTCTTAAGTTCCTCTGCTTCTTTTATATTTGTGGTACAGGATCTGCTATTGTTTGGGGTCCCCTATTAGTAACCATGGGGAATTCTTTGGTCTTTGCTTATTTAATTCCTTATTCTGTAACTGCAATGCAGACTGCAGGGCTCTGTTTCCCTCCAGTGTGCTCCAGCATGTCTGTGACTCTTGTTAACCCCACGGTGGCACTTGTTTGTCCTTGTCCCTATAGCTAACTTGAGATCAGCCTGTCTCTCTTTTGCTCCCAGTTCCTCCCTCTCTTTATAGCTGGAGCTGTTCAACACTGCTTGCCTGTGTGTGTGTGTGTGTGTGTGTGTGTGTGTGTGTGTGTGTGTGTGTTTTCTGGCCAGTTTTTGGCCACTGCTCTGATTTTCTGGGAAAAGTATTTTCCAGGCTTCAGACTGAAAGTGGGTGCCCACTTGACTGGAAATTTCTGATACAGCATCATGAAGCATCTGTTTGCAGGGCTGTGTGTCTGTTTAATTTCCTCAATCCTCATGTCCAGTAAGCTAAGATTCTGTGTGGTATGCAAGAGTGGAGTTCTGTTTTCAGATCTTTATAATGTGTGATTGCTTCTTTAAGTGTAACAGTTAAACAGAGAGAGAAATCAGATAATTTAGAGCATAAAATCTAAGATGGGAAGGCTGTCCTTGGTCTTCCAGCTTGTTTCTTTGCTTCTTGGTACTTGTTAACAGATTAGAAAGCAAGCTAGATCTCACTTTAAAGGTGTAAATTTTTTAAAAACAAATTAACTTCATAATTGTTATTAACAAGAAGATTGAATTCTTTATATGTATTCAACTCTTATTTTCCTTTTGGATTATTATTTTCATTTTTCAAATAAAGTATTTCTGGCTAAGAACTAATTTCATCTATGCCGTTTAGTTGATCTTTAAGGAATTCAATACCAAATTATTCAAAAACATATTTGCAGGTAGTCATTATGCCTCACATGTTCCATATTTCATAGTAGATTATGTGACATGCCTAATTAATGAATTTCCTTGAATTGAATGAATCCTAAATTGGTAACAAAATGGTAATTTTACCTTCATCACTAGATGGCAGTAGTTTAATAATGTTAAAAAAACTGAAGTCCTGGGTTGTTGCTTTAAATATTCCCTTGCAGAGTATATTAAACAGCATTGAAAAAAATTTAATCTACCTTCTCTTTCTTATTATCCTTTCACAGTAGAGCATAGACCTTAATCGATGGCCCCCTTTCTTTTATTGGAAATATTATTTCTTTTATTGGAAATTGAAATTTTCTCACAGTTAAGTGAAATGCTAAACAGTTTTAAGTCCTCCTGTCCCTGTCCCAAACTCCGGGACTGTGGGAGATCTTTTCATAATGAGCTGCTCACTTATTTGAATGTGTACCAGTTGAAACATATTTGTGAAGTCTTATTTCAGTGCTTTCTAGGGATTCCTGTTCACCTGGGTTCCCTTTTAACCTGGGGAAGAACAAATTGAACAAGTAGTAGACTGACCCAGTACGCAAGCTCTTTATGTGAAAAAAGAAAAAGAAAAAAGCATTGATGTTTTATTTGAGAAATTAAATCCAATTTAATAGGTGAAGACTTGCAAATAATTTTACCATTTATTTTCTTTAATTTCCTTATCCTCAAAAAGTACTCATGTAAAAAATAAGTTGTTTATACTGAGCAAATCTATTTTTATCATTTCTATAGGTAAGTAAAAAGTATATGCTCAGTTTATTTTTTTCCAGTTTTCAGTGTTTCATCTCATACATATGGACATGTAGAAATAATGGGCATGACTTTGTGTGACATTCATTCTTTGAAGCGTTTGAACATACAGTCTCTTAATCTTCTGCACCAGAAAGAAAATACACGTGAATCTAGTACATGCATAAGTACCTGTGAAATGCCAGTGCTCTTGGAATAAGAGCAATTTTCATTTAAGGTTGCAGATGCCAGTACTTTGTTAGTTTTACCTTCTCTCTCTTGGAGATGTATACACTTCATTTTCATGCTTTCTGAAAACAGAAGGTGTTTAAGGGACGCTGTGTCTGAGGTGACAAAGCATTGCTATGTGAATGTGGAAACCATGCTGAATTGTTAGGAGCCTATGCTTAATCTTATTCCTCTTGCTCCTTCCTTTTTGTATGTTTTTTTTCAAAACAGAAAAATAACATATTTAGAAATGCAACCTTCTTTCATTATATTTCTTTCATGCCCCCTCCACCCAGGTCCGAGTCTCCCAAGGCAAAGAGCCTGCTCACCTGCTGAGTTTGTTCAAAGACAAACCACTCATTATTTACAAGAATGGAACATCAAAGGAAGAAGGGCAAGCACCTGACTCTCCTACACGCCTCTTTCAAGTCCGCAGAAATCTGGGAACTATCACTAGAATTGTGGAGGTAATGTCATGCATTCAACAAAATACGCCCTGATTATGCACTTCCCAAGGCACCTGAGCCCTCTGCAAATATTAACCTTTAGACAACTGGCAGGTAAACTCCCTTCATTTCTATAATCAATCCACTGTTCACAATAAAAACACTGAAATAGGAGGTTTCAGTAAAAAGTTAAACTCTAGATACCAGGCTTCACACATTTTTTTTTAAGAGAGAGGGACACAGAGAGAGAGAGAGAGAGAGAGAGAGAATCAAGTTTTATTTAGTTTTGTGACTTGGTTGTGTACGTGGATGCTGGGGTTTGAACTTGCGTACTTGCACATGCCGCGCAAGCACCGTAACTACTGAGCCACCACTCCAGCCCAGTTTCACACCTTTTGCAACCGCACTGAACCCAAACAAGTGAAATTTAGAATAGTATAACAAATCAAGCTGTCAAAGGCAGGAGGCAGCCTAAGCTCCATGTTGAAAGGTCTGGGGTAGGATTGTGGGTGCTGGTTAGGTGACTGACCACACTGGGGAAACTTGAGAGGGAAAGCCCTTGTTTGTACAAGTGTAACAAATGTGGGAAGCAAACTTGGCTACATTGGACGCAATCCTGTCACAACTCTTATCCCAGTTATCTTAGTCACTGTTGAAATCCAAGTCTCCCCAAACACCCCTACACTGCCTGCACATCCCCAGACGTGGTGCTGTGGAGCTGTCTCCCAATGCTTCCCTCCACATACACCATTTGGCTGAGCCTTAAAACCTAGTCCCTCCACCTGTCAAGACTTCTCTAAGCGTCCCATCCTGTCCCTTCACCTTCCTGCTCTGTGGAGGTCCTCTGAAGACACAAATTCCATGCAGCTCTTTCAGTTTTCCCCCAGCGCACCTACCAGGGATGGGGCCAGACAGTACTGTCCTTGCTCATCTTTGCCTCTTTGATTTTTTTTCTTTTTTATCAGATTCTCCCTCCCCAGCCCTCTTGTGCAGATACCTACTGAGCTGCCAGTCCTTTCCTCTTGTTTTCTATGGCTTCAGCCATTGTCTGTCACCTTCACTCTGGCTTCTCTCTTCCAACAGTCTTCCTCTCGACTCCTTTTCATCTCCCTCTTGCATGGTCCTGCCACTGACGACAGCTATGGATCTGTTTCAGTCATCTGATCTCTGACAACCATCTCCTGTCCTTTGCTCCTTTGTGTGAAGATGCACATTCCAGCAATTCTCCCATCCGTAGCTGAATCCATGAACCTTCTTCATCCTTCACACCTCATCTTTCCTCTCTCCCTGGATCTCTCGCACCCCCGATCTCTGCTGAAAACTTTGATTCAGAGTTTAGAGACCATAAATATAATCACAAATGAAACACCTTATTTACTTCCCAGCAATGTCACCAGCCTTTCTGTGTCTGTACATATAGATCTTTTTCCCTTCAATAAATTTAAATTTTATATTAGTAATTTACATATGTTTTATACATTAATATCAATGTTCTCCATAAATTAGGAATGATATATTTTATAAAGTGACATGCTACTAAATAATTTAATAAATGCTTATTACATAGAATAAAAAATATGGCTCCTATCTAAAACCAAATTCCTCCTACCCCCACTATCATACCACCAACCTCTGTCCAGGATCCCCTTCTCTCCTGCTTTCCTAGGGATTTTTCTGGATTTCTCTCCATGCCTTTTTCCCACTTCTAGTTCACCATGATATGGGCCATGATCTCCTTTCTCATCTCTATTGCCAGTTTATTCTTGTATCCTGGATCTTTTATTTTGAAATTCAAAGGTGCCTTAATAAAACTATTTCTTTAAAAACTGTTTCTTGATCCTGACCGTGATCTTCACTAGCTACCCATCATTTCTCTGTCCTTCCCGAGAGCACAAATCCTTGGGAAAGCTTTTTTGCTCACTCATTGTCTCTACAGTGTTAAGCCAGTTGTCTCTAAAGCCAATCACTTCCCACCTCTCCAATGAAGTGGATTTTATCTGGCTTGGCAGTGACCCGCCTCTGGACACAATCAAAGGCCTCTGGATACTATCAAAGGTCACTTCTCCAATTTCATTTTTCTTAACCTCCCACTGGCATATGCCATGGTTAACCTTTACTGTTTTATTGATCATTCATTTTTTCCATAGGTGTGTCTATCACCACATGCACCATGAATTCTTCCATCACTACTAGCCACCCTCCTAGGGGTGATTTTGCTGAGTTTCCCTCAGCTTGGTCACTAAGCACTTGAGTGCTCCAAGGCTCAGTCTTGGCTCTCTTCACAGTGATCTCATTTCACCATACAGTGGAAATGTTGAACTTCTGATGATCTCATCAAGAACATTCAGGGCGTGGATTCTCATGTGTTCAACTGTGGCTAATTTTTGCTTAATCTGTTAAGTCTGCAATTAAGGCACTGCCAGCTCTCTCCATTGATTTCAGATGGAAGAGCCAACCTGAAAGTCCCATCATTACCCTCCTGGCCTCTTTCCCAGCTGGCAGTTCTTGGCCTTCAGTTGCTTGGAATGTATCACCTTGTCTCCTTGCAGACTTTCAAACCAGCCTTCACATTCCCAGCCTCTCAGTAACATCATTTCATAAGGCTTTCTGTCTTCATCTCCTGACAGGCTAATGCTTTCTGAACATAAGGTCTCTCCCTGATCTCACACCGGGCTGGGCATGGGCCTCTTGTCACCTTTTCTCTACCATCCTGGCTCTTTCCTCTGTACTGATAAGGAAACAAATGGTATTGAAATTGGAAATTCTGAAAGCCAGTGCTGTTCTTATAATTTTCCAACATCATATCTAAAGGGTTCCTTTGAGCTTGGTCCAGAGGGCCTCATTCCTGTTGAGAGAGGATAGTCACCACTTTCCTGAGTATTATCAGCTCCTGAGGCATGACTTTGAAACTCCACCAGCTGTTCCTTGTACCTCTAGTGTTCTCTCTAGGAACAGGATCCTGACAAGCTGGTGAAATTCATCTCCACGCAGTTGTGACTTTGTCCTGGTAGTTCATAGTTGGACACAGCAACCTTTGGCACAGCAGTTCCCCCCTGCCTTCTTGAAACTCTTTGCACTTGGCCTGGAGATCACTGTACTCTTGGCTGCTCCATCTCAGTCTTGTTTATTGGTTCTTCCTCATTTCCCTGGAATCACTCATCCTACTGTGCTCCATCACATGCAAAAAGTTATACACAGTGACAGAACTACACAACATGGTCAGACAGCTCCTCACAGAGATGGACAGAGTTGCAAAACCACAAGGCCATAGGCACAAGCCCTAGGTCCCTCAAGCTCATTATTAAGCCTGAGACCTTGCAAGTGCATTGTCCCTGCCCAGAGGTTGCACCTGGAGCTGTACCCTCAGGCCAGAGACTGGACCCAGCCGGGCCCCTTCCATTGTTCTGCAGCCACATGGACCAGAACTCTGCCCACTTGCCTGACCGCAGGTAGTGTCCACAGCCTCTGGGTTGGAAGGAAGGGGTGTGCCAATGCTATCTCTAATTCTCTATAAGCAGTCTTTTATAATTTGAGCTGTAACTTTTCTGAGGCTGAAGAACCTTTTAATGAATCCGTAGTATCTCTTTGTCCCTACTTTAGCCTCCAGTTCCTATTATAGGGTTTTTAGGTTTCCCTTTGATAGTTTGATAAGCCACTCTTGAGGCAGGAAGAGAAAGACTGAATATCTTTGCTTTGTATGTGTCATTTGAATACTACACCCGCTTTCGCTTATAGCCCATCTTTGTTCTTATATATTTGAATATTATCATTGTTACTTTTCCAAACCCTAATTTTTATCACACAAGTGTGACTGATGTCATTCTTGGAACCTGTGCTACTGTCTGAGGACAGATGAGCATTAAAGTTTCAACAGAACAAAGTGCTCCTACTCCATTGTTCCAAATGCCATAGAACTGTGGCATTGCTGCCCTAAATTAATTTTCTGGGGTAGAGCAGAAAGCTGGGGATGGTTTGTCACAGTCACGGCTTCAGGAAATATTTACTGGGGAACCAAAAAAATGAATTTGAATCATGGTGCTGTTTTTCTTTACACTCTAGGTTGATGTTGATGCAGATTCATTGAATTCCAATGATGCTTTTGTCCTGAAACTTGAAGATAACAATGGCTACATCTGGACTGGAAAAGGTGCTAGCGAGGAGGAGGAGAAAGGAGCAGAGTATGTAGCAGATGTCCTCCAGTGCACAACTGAAAGGATTCAGGAAGGCGAGGAACCAGGTGTGTGCTGTGTCTAAAGACAGTAGCCAGAATTTATATTTAGTATGCTTGCTAATCTCTTGTTTCAAAAATAGTCATGTTTAGAATCTTTCCACTCATTGCAAAAGCAGGTGAAGACACCTGGTATATTTAAGTAATGTTAGAATATTAAAATGAAGATGAGATATTATTATTGTTAATGTAAAGCATCATTAACCATATGTTCCTGAATATGTGTTGGATAACTCGGTATGTTTTCCACAGAGGAATTCTGGGATTCCCTTGGAGGGAAAAAAGACTATCAGACCTCACCACTGCTGGAAACACAGATTGAAGACCATCCACCTAGACTTTATGGCTGCTCCAACAAAACCGGAAGATTCATAGTAAGTGTCTAAAGAAGCAGTAGGGTAGAACTAACAGCATCGGGAGACAAATTCTGGGTTGGCTGAGATACTCTGCAGCCGTGTGAAAGCTGTGATTCTTAGCTTTGGCTTCCTTGTGATAATCTTTGCTCTCTACAGGGTAGTTTGAGGGTCAATGATGTGGGGCTGTGAAAGCATTAAGAATTCTGCAGTCTAGGGGCTGGAGCGGTGGTTCAGCGGTTTCAGCGCTTGCCTGGCAAGCACGAGGACCTGGGTTCAAACCCCAGCACCACGTACACAACTGAGTATTGGAGCAACTAAGGCCATGTGAAAAACTAAATAAAGTTGTTTCTCTCTTTCTCTGTCTCTCTCATTGTCTCTCTCTTTAAAAAAAAAAAGAATTCTGCAGTCTATAAATCAACATGTTCTTAAAGATATTAGCCACTTTGCATCTGTGTCAGCTTTCCATAATTGCTGTATATGTTGTATATGCTTAGATTTGCTAATTTCCTAATTAGATACTTTCTGTAGTCAGTGGTTATTTTTCATCTGACTGTAAAGTTTGCACTTCAGTTTCCCTGGAGGAAAAAAAAGGTTTCTCAATGTTGACTGAATGAAAAATATTATGGAAATATTAAGTCATAGGACAAAATCACAGAAAGCTATGTATGCACCTGCAAATTAACTGAAATCAACAGGAATGCTTTATTGTACAGTTATTTACAAGCTTTGAATTCCTAGCCGTTAAAAGTAAAATTAGAAGGATTTGTGGAAGTGTCTTAGTTCCAGCTGCTACAACAAAAATACCACAGGCTGGGAGGTTTAAACAAGAAGTATTTATTTATTTATTGGTGCTGGAGTCCTGGTAGTCTAAGGTTCACCTGCAGACCTGTTGTCTGGAGAGGGCCATTGACTGTGTGCTCCCAGGGCTGAGAGGGGGAGCTTGAGGCTTCTCATGGCAACTACTATTGTCCTGGGGTTCTATCCCCAAGACCTCAACTAAGCTCCATCACCTCCCAAAGGCCCCACCTCCTACTACCATTCCATCGAAGGTAGAGGTTCAGCCTGTGTCTTTTGAGGGACTGCGAACATGCTGTCCATGATGGGACAAGATTGATTTTATATTGGACTCTGAAATAGCATTCTAATCTACAGCCTTCCATCTCAATTTAACCAGAAAAGTCTGTTTTCTCTGTCATGCTGGACTTTTGTGTAAACTTACAGGATGAATTCCTTTTTCCATATAAAATTTGATCTATAAATTTGTTTGGCATGTCCTGGTAAATACAAATTTCACTTTCAACACACAGTTTCCTGAGCACTCTCCCAGGTCCTTGGTTGCTAGAAACAATGCTTTGAAGGAACTGCACATGTATAACTATATGGGGAGTTTATTACTTGACCAGAAATGAAACATTTAACAGTAGATTGTGATAAATATGTGGTTGTTAAGCACCACAAGTTACTTACCTTGTAGGAAATCCCTATACTTGCTGTATTTTATAAAAAGAAAAAAAACTTGTTATCAGAAGTTTATTCTGCTATTTTGTTGTTTTGGCTATTAAGTAGATGCATCCAAACAACTTCTATTTTGCATGTTTCAATATTTCTTATAGAATTACTTGATAATGTTGCTACAAATTAGATATTTATTTCCAGGGAAGAAGATCTACTTTTATTTTATAAAAATAAGTACCTAGGGCTGGAGCTGTGGCTCAGCGGTTACACCTCTTGCCTGGCATGCACGAGTATGCGAGTTCAAACCCCAGCACCACATATACAGTGACATCTCAGAGCAATGAAAGCCACATGAAAAACTAAATAAAATTGATTCTCTCTTTCTCTCTCTGTCTCTCACTGTTCCTCTATCTTAAAAAAAATTATAAAAAAATAAGTACCTTGGTTTTGTTCTCAGTCATATTTTAAAAAACCTTATTTAGTCAGCTTTTTCTTCACTGTGACCAAAAGACCTGACAAGAGCAATTAGAGGGGGAAAGTTAATTTTGGCTCACAGATTTGGAGGTCTCAGTCCATGGTCAGCTGATTCCGTAACTCAAGGTCCAATGTGAGGTAGAACATCATGGGGGAATGGCATGGAGGAGGAAAATAGCTCAGGACATGGCAGTTACGAAGCAGAGAGAGGACTCCACTCACCAAGCACAAAATATAAACCCCAAAGCCATGCTCCCAACATCTTCCTTGCTTCAGCTACACCCTGTCTTCAGTTACTGCCCAGTTAATCCATACTGGTGGATTAATCCACCGATTAGGTTGTATCTCGTAATCTTATCATTTCACCTCTGAAAAATCTTGCTTTGTCTTACACATGAACTTTGGGGGGCACCTCATATTTAAATCATAACAGATATATTAGTCTTTCTGATTTTTTTTGTTATGTGCATATGTTAGCCTCTATGAGAAATATACCATATCTTTCTACCTACTCAATTTCTTGTTTGATATTTGAAATCCTTCCTGCTCCCTTCATAGTTTAAGGAAAAGGATCATTATTGCAAGAGTTTCATCTTGTAATCAGCATGAGAAAGTTGGCTTTAGTAGATTCACACAAGGTGGCAGAGCCTATTGTTTAAAAACCCAGCTTTTGGAACCAGTCTGCCTATGGGTTATCATTTATCTGGTGTTATATGATATTACTTACTGGCTATGTGACCTTAGGATAGTTCTTTACCCTCTGTGCTGCAGTTTTCTCATCTGTAAAATGGAGAGAGTCATAGTAGCTACTTCATGGGGTTGTTGTGAATATTAAATTAATTATTTAATTTAAAGAATAAAAACAGTTCCTGGTACAGAGGAAGTGATATGTAAGGTGGCTTCTTTTTTTTTCTTTCTTTTTCTTTTCTTCTCTTTGTCGCCCCACCCCTCCACTGGGGACTGAACTAAGTCTACCATTGAGTTATATCCCAGACCTTTTTTATTTTGAGACAGGGTCTCACTAAATTGCCAAGTTGACCTTGAACTTGTGATTCTCCTGCCTTAACCCTCTGAGTCCCTAGGATTGCAGGCATGTGCCATTGTGCAAGATAGACTAGGTTTTGATTTGTAAAAAACAAACAAACAAACAAACAAAAACTATTATGTGCATAGGCTTAAGTGGTGGCTCAATGGCGTGCGAAAGCACTGGGTTTTGAACCCTAGACCACATACACAGCTATGTGTTAGAAAAACTAAAAAACAAACAAAAAACAAAAAGCAAAATGAAACAAAAAACCTATTATGTACTTGGTAAATCCTCTGTACAAAGACAATGTAAACAAATTTCTTGTTCTCTGTAAATGATGATTGTAGTTTTGTTTTGTTTTTGCTTGCTTTTTGAATAAGGATCTCAAAATCTTACTACAATAAACATGAAGTCTGGAGCTTGCTCGGGACAAGGTTTTCCAGTCTGAGCTGCCTGGAGGTTCTCCTATGGACTGCAGTTTGAGTTTATGCCAGCTTTATCCTTAAAGATCCCAGGAAAACAAGAAAGCCCCTGCTGAGTCGCATTTGCTAATAGGACATGGCTAAGGCCATAGTCAACTCTGTAAAGTCAAATGGCAGAGTGAGAGAGTGAAGAATTAGGAACCCTGATCCAACATACCACATCTCCTTAAGAATCAGGGCATGCTGTTTGTGCAAAATTCTCTAAAGATGTTGAACTTTAGATTAATATATGCCAATTGTGTTGGGTGGATTAAACTAACCCTTCATTTTACCATTTGATGTTAACGACAGGGGACACAATTTAACCCTTTCAAAATAAAAATAATGAAAATTTGCATATTTATTATCGAAAATGGTTGACTTTTATTGTCTTTTTTTTTTTGGAAGAGAGAGAGAGGGATAGAGTGTGAGAGAGAAAGAGAATCATTTTTATTTATTTTTTTTCAGCCATTGCTTCTCCAGTACTTAGTAGTGTATCTGGTATGGGGGTTTGTACCCGGGTCCTTGCCCATGCCTGCAAGTGCTCCAACTGCTGAGCCGCTGCTCCAGCCCCTTATTAAAAGTCTTGATCTACAAAATAAAAGGCAACTTAATACCTGGACAATAAAATCAAATGCGTTTTATCAGGCAACAAAATCTGCGAAGCAGCTTGTCACGAAGAGCTGCTCATACAGAGAACTGTGGTCCAATTGACGTCTGTGTCCTTGTTCCTGGAAGCATCCAAATGCACTGTTTTCATTGAGTAACATACCGATCAAACTGGGCCATCAGTTTGTGATACCTGATTAAATAGATAAACAGTTCTTTAATTCTTTCTTAGCCAAAAAGAAGGAAAACATGACTACCAAAGTTTTTCACTGCTCTCCAGAATAATAAATTGCATAATAATAATCCTACTGTTTGGTCCTAAAGCTTTTCATACATTTCAGATTGAAGAAGTTCCAGGAGAGTTCACACAGGATGATTTAGCAGAAGATGATGTCATGCTGCTAGATGCTTGGGAACAGGTAGCAATAATATTTTGTTAATAACAAGAGAATGTACGTATGGTTGTGAACTGACAGAACCTGCTTTTATTAATGATGATATTGAAAAGTAACAGCATAGTTTGACAAAAAACAAAACAGTCATAGGGCAAGTTAATTTCTTACTATGGAAATGATTCCACAACTATCATTTTTGGCTCTATAGTTTTAGGGAAAAAAAACTTCTATTTTTCGTTTATAGTGAAAGATAAATGATCCTAATTTATTCATGCATTCATTTTACTAATAAGTATAATAATCTATACAATAACATAGGGGAGGCCAAATACTGGGAATTTCTTTTGAAATTTGACAGGAGGTCATAGGGCACCGAAGAGTTTTGAATCCAAGCAGTAAAACATGTTACTGTTTTATATATCTTAATTTAAAAGAAAATTAGTAGTAATGTGACATGCCACATCCAACATGTTTAAAAATCTTTGTATAAACTAACTACACTTGAAGGGAATAATAATTATGTTAGGAATCAAGTTAAATAGAAGAGGTGAGAAAGAAATTGTTACTTTTAGGTCTGTTTCTCATGGCTAAGCCTTTCAATTAAAGTATACCTCAACCTCTTGTTGTAGAATGACCATGTTTGAATCAGGGGTCCAGTCCTTGATTCTCCTCATACTACAGATTTTTTTTTTAAATCATACTTTTTATTTAAATTACCATGCTGTTGTGATACATTCTATTTTCTGCACAAAACCATTCCGACACTTTTGGTATGAATTCAAACATGACCAAAACTTAATTTCACCAAAATTGCTCTGCTTGCAAGTGATTTTAAAATGATTTAAATATAAGGTAATTCAGGAGAATTTTTCAGCATTTAAATACTGAACCCACACATTTGGCAAAGAAAAGGATATATATTGGATTATATATATTATACATTTTATATATACAATAAAACTTATATTTTTTTAAATTAAAAGTTTTAACCCTCAATACTGAACAATGCAGTACTTTATGAAAGTCTTACAGGGCACAGTACTATAGGAGAAAAACATTAGATTGAAGTCAGAGAATTGTAAACGGAGTCTGGGGACTTCCACAGATAATTTCTGCCTCTCCCTGTGGTCCTCTGCAGCCTAGTCCTACACCTAGGAAACTGGGAGAATGACTGTCTTACTCGCTTACAAAAAATCCCCAGCCGACTGTTGCTTTCTTGAAAGAGCACTCTATAAGCTAGAAAATGCCTGTAAACATGGAATGTGGGTGTGAAGTCTAGTCAGATTGGCAGGGTGTAAATTGAGGAGTCTCCTGGTGAGAGTGAACATGGGGAAGCGGGGGAATTTCTGTGCCCCCCTGCCCTGCACCTCCCTCACTCCTGGGGCTGCCATGCAGATGAAAGGAGCAGCGGGTGTGCTTGGCATAGTGCCTGGCACCCAGGCAGTGCTCCAAAAATGGTTCACATTGTCATTGTTTCATTTTCAGATATTTATTTGGGTTGGCAAAGATGCCAATGAAGTCGAGAAGACAGAATCGCTGAAGTCTGGTAAGCTAGATTCCAAGCACAGTTGTGGCAGTGACCTGGCAGGGTCATTACCAAACGCCCGGGTGATCCTTATCACCATATTTCCCCCAGATCCACATCAAGACAGAGGAGTAGCTTAGCCAACATCCCAATAACTAAGGAGTAATGGAATCTGAATAATTTCAGCATGGGCACAAGGAAGAGGTTTTGTTGCCTAATTTAGAATATGATTATTTCCAAAAATTTTAAATTCACTTAAATCCTTGTTTATTGTAAAAATAGTAAAACCTCTGTAACTGACAACCTAGATTTTAAAAAACTTCCTTTTGAGTAATATTTTCTTTAATTATACTGTAAGGATAATTCCATAAAGCTTGGAATTATTTCACACAACAATGAGACTTTATAATGTTGTTTTCCATGGCAGATGAAAGAAACCAATAAGACATGGTCCATATTTGATTACTTGGGGGCTTTGAAAATTTAATCTATTACTTTTATTGGGTCAATTTTTATTATATAGTTATTTTAGTTCAACCAAAGCTAACTCAATTTCTGTCTTTGCAACTCTTTTTAGCCAAAGTGTATCTTGAGACAGACCCTTCTGGAAGAGATAAGAGGACACCAATTGTCATTGTAAAACAGGGCCATGAGCCTCCCACCTTCACAGGCTGGTTCCTGGGCTGGGATTCTAGCAGATGGTAAATCAATCTTTATGAAAAAACAACCAACCAACCAAATATCAGGGGCACATTAGGGTCAGTTGTTCTGCTGCTATTTGGTGGTATGTATGTAGGGGTGGGATCTTCGTGCTTGTTTCACTATAGAAAATTAACCTCAGCCAAATGGCTATTTTAATGCCTAGTGTTGGCTTAAAATTCTTTTTTAAAAGGAATTTTCTTATGTTAGTATATTAAAATAACCTAAAGTAAACTTTTATTATGGATCAATATTAGCTCCCCCGGTTTATTCATTTTTATACCAACTTTTCAAAGGAAACAGCCCTGTAGTATCTAGGGGAATTTGTAAAGTAAGAAATTTTATAATTCAGCCAATCATTAGCCAGATTTGTTCCTTGATATGCCTTTGAGATGTTTATCTTTTCTATATATTGTCTTCAAAAGAATTAGATATTTGTAGTGAGGCTTATATTAAGATGGCTTTAATATTATGTTGTTCTTTTCCTTCTCTAGTTAAGGTGACTTTGATGCTATTACTCCTGTCATTTTCCTTTTTAAAAGGCTTTAAAATCATAGCTCTTTATGATAAAACAAATTGTATTCTTATCAATTTAGCTATATATATTTGATAGTACACATTTAACGTCACAAAAGATATATATAAAAATTTCACTATTGTTTACTATTGGTATCTTTCATCATTAAAATGCATCTCTTTTTGAAAAAGTTTCGTGTCATGACATTTTATTCTAATTGATGTTTGTTAATTATACTACTTTATGGTTAAATACTTTTATGTATAAATGGATGTGGAGTTAATATTTCTCAAACTATTTTCATTAAGTTGTGTAAATTAAACAATTTTTCTAAGGTTAGAAAATGATGAAAAATTTTAAATATCATATAGTCAATATGATATATGTGCCCCAGATGGCAGGAGTTGGCATGAATCTAGAGCTCCAGTAGAGACCAGTTTTGGTAGTGGGGTGAGGGCGCTGGTGGAGAGGGAAGCTGCATTTTCATGGAAAGGGGAAAGGGAACAGGGAAGTGACATGAGGATTCCTGCCTTCTTGGGGGAGTGAGCAGCGCATGCCCTAGAGATTTGCTCCTGGCCTGGGGAAGTGGGCCACTTCCATTTTGAGGTCCTGGGACTTGTGTGCCGGAAGCCCTAAGAAGCTGTGCTTCCAGATACTGCTGATTCAGTAAATATTTATTCAGTATCTATTCAGTATCAGCCTGTATTCTAGGTTCTTTGGATCTAGTGTGAATGAACTAGACAAAATTCCAGCTTTTATGGTGTTTATATTCCAAGGAAGAAGCCAAAATAAAATCAATAAGTAAATTTAGTATGAAATATATTAGAAGATAAGGTCTAGAAAGAGATGCCCAAATGCTTGGTGAAAAGTGGAACAGTGTGCAGTTTTGATAGAGTGGTCAGGGGAGGCCTGGGTGAGCAGGTGCTATTTAAACAGAAGCAACAGAGGTTGGGAGTGAACCTCATGGTACCCCTGACTGAAGGAGTATGGGTACAAAGGCCTCAAAGAGGAACAGCACTTTATACAATGGGCCGAAGTCTGAAGAAGCAGGGAGATTACTAGGGCTCCTTCTGCTGTCACCAATGAACTAGAAAAAGAATCATGGTAGGCAGAACTCTGTTTCTCCAGAGCTGGGAGGAAATTGCTTTCTCCAAAGCCCAGACCCAGGGGCTCTGAGGCAGGGATGGCAATGACCCAGGGGACAGCTGCTCAGCAGTGAGGAGGGAGAGGTCTCAGGCAGCAGTGCCCACCAGGAACAGAAATTACCAGAAACTGCAGCTGCTTTGTGAAGTCCATGCAAGGGCCCTACGCTGCCAGGCAAACTGAATTGGTGGGTGAGGGTGAGGATGAGGATCCGAAAGTACCTAGAAGGGGTTAGCTAAGGAGTCATCTTGATTATACACCTGAAGCAAATATGGTTCAAAGAAACATCCATATCACCTGAAAAATTGGCTTGGAGGGGGACAGAAACCAATCTGCTTCTTAAAAGAAAATTTAGGGTATCTAAGAAAATTATTTCAGAGACTGATCCACAAAATAGAACATTTATTTCTGTATGAAATTTGTGAATTATTGTATGGCTTTTGTGTATACATTATACACATCTGTGTGCATTTTGTTAGGTAAATTATATGTATATTTGAGTGTATCCAGAAAAATCAATTGCTAATTAGAAATAAATAATCTAGTAAGAAGTAGTACATCTCAGGAACTTCAAATGAGGAATTAGATAATGGCATAAGTTTGAGCAAAATGGCAGGAAACAGGGTATCTATATAATATACTATCTGTGTAAAGCTTCAATGTAAACTTGCTATAGGAAAGATTATTCAAAGGGATGGAATTCTAGTCAGAAGGAATAAAAAATATAGCATTAGTATCTACATTGTACACAGGACGAGTGTGTTTGTAAATTTAAAAGTGTGTTTTCAAAACTTTTTTGTCTTGCTTATTTTCCCTCCAATACAACTTCCCCCTTTTAGTTTTAAAGTCTTGTTAGATATTTTTAAAGTATATTATGTATTATGTATATTCCCTAAAATAATGTTCTCTCTTAAATACCAACCATCCTTCCTGTGCCACCTACAAAGTTGATGATGAAATGGTTTGGTGCTGAAAGAAGAAAAGTAAAAGGTTGGATTCATATCTAAAACTACTTGGGTCTGCATAAGTTCCATATGGTTCAAAATTTAAATGTGAAAATGAAACCACCAAAATAATGGAAGAAAACATGGAATTATGGGAATTCCATAGTTAATAATGCCATATTTTTAGGGAAACGATCTCTCAGTAACTAACAGAGAAAATCAACAAGGATCTAGAAGACTTGAACAACACTTTCAACCTAAGTGATACTTTCTGAATACTCCAACAATAATAGCAGCATGCATGCTTGTTTTTTAAAAGGGATCTTAAAGTATTTACCAAGATAGAAAACATTCTTGGTCACAAAGCAAATGTTAACAAATTTAAAGAATTAAATAATATAAACTATATTCTCTAACTACAATGGAATTGAGAAATCAATAAGAGACATATCTGGCAAATCCCCAAATTTCTGGTGTTAAAGGAGAAATAAATCATTGAGAAATTAGAAAACATTTTTTATCTCAAGGCAAACTAAAGCAGCCAATCAAAGTATGTAGGATACAACCAACTTGGTGCTTAAAAGGGAACTTATAGCATTAAATGCTCACATTAGTTAAACAGAAGGGCTTCAAATTAATGATCTGAGCATCCATTGTAAGAAATTAAAAGATAAACAAATTAAACCCAAAGTAAGTCAAAAGAAGGGAAAGAGAGGGAAGACAGAAAAATTAAAAAAAAATAGAATTAATGAAACCAAAAGCTGGTCCTTCAAAAACAACAAAATAAGAATTTTAGCCATACTACTAATATAGAAAAATTGAAACAAATTACTCACTCATACCAGGGGCTAAACAGGGGTATCAATGCAGTTATTGTGGAGTTTAAATAAATGAGGAAGACCCTAGGTTCAAACCCCATAACCCTAAATAAATAAATAAGAAATAGATGTTCCTCTTTTTAATGGGGTCACTACAGCAGACAGCATGCTTAAGAGCAGAAAACCAAATATTTCCCACTAAGAACTGAAAAGAGATACGGATGTTTGCTGTAGTCTCTTCTTTTCCACATTTTGTAACAATTGCAGTCAATCCAATAAGGCAGAATGTTCCGACCTTGGCGGTACTGGTATTTTGTTAATTCTTTGTTTTGGGAGCTGTCTTGGGCAATATAGAATGTTTAGAAGTATTTCTGGCCTCTGCTTACTAAATTCCAGTGGCATCCTTGCTGAAGCACCATCCCTACCTCCAGTCATGACAGACAACCCAAACTGTTTCCAGACATTTCCAAGTAGCTCTGAGGGGCAGAAGGGAGCAAAACTGTTCCCTGTGGGAACCCACTTCAATAAAGCAAGAAAAAAACCCTAAAAGGTCCAAAGACTGGAAACAAAGACATAAATAATCTTGGTAACTTGATCTTGGCATTAGGACTGGATTTTTTTGTTTTGGTTTTGGTACTAAGGATTGAACCCAGGGGTGCTTAATCACATCCCTTGCTAAGTTGCTGAGGCAGGCCTTAGGATTTTAATGGTCTCAGGTGATCATAATATGCAGCAAGTTTCAAAACCTGCTATAGCCTTTGCAAACCAAATATAGCTCTCTTCTATTCCAGACCCAGCTTCACAGCCAGGCTGCAGGCTTACATTATTTTCATACACAGAAAAAGAAAAAAGTCTCCCATATTGAAGGCTTAGTTCCCAGGTGATGGTGCTTTTGGCAGGTGGTGGAAACTCGTAGGTGGGGCCGAGTTGGAGGAAGTAGGTCATTGGAGGCCTGCCCTTGAAGGGGATATTGGAACCCCAGGCCCTTCCTCCCTCTCTTTGCTTCCTGGCTGCCACGAGGTGAGCAGTTCTGCACCACCCCAAGAATCCCACCATGACGATCTGCCATGACAAGAGCCCAAGTGATGGGGCCCACCACCACGGACTGAAGCCTTTGAAACTGTAAGCCAAAGTAAACTTGTATTCCTTACAAGTTGATTGTCTCAGCAATGGAAAGCTAACTAACACACACTTATTCTTTGAAACACAATATCTGATACCTGTTGAAACATCTCTTCAACTTAGAAGTGCCATCTGTGTCCCACCCTTGTCTCAAATCAAAATTGACACAGCGAATGTTCTTTTTAAAAAAGTACAAAAGTCAATAGTATAAGATTACTTTCTCATTATTCTACAAATAGATTTTGATTTTTAAAGCATGAAGGATGAAAGCTGTTTTGTAACTTCCTTTAAGTACGTGAGAACAGTGATCTGCCTGATTATAACAAAAATTAAGAAATTTTAGTCCTGTAGAGATGTGTACATCCAAACAGTGCAGTTAAGGATACTCTTCATGTATGTTAATTAAAACAGTCTTTGCTAGGTTCTGTCAACACTGAAAACTGCAACTGTCTGAAATACATTAGGAAACAGTAGGGCTAGAAAGGGTGCTTGCCTGGCGTGTGCAAGGGCCTGAGTTCAATCCCTAGCACCACATTACACAAATAAAAGGAAAACAAAAACCAGATGAAAAATCAACTCT